>JAEMWC010000745.1:140000-195000 GCA_016490735.1 Pachyseris speciosa | reverse complement strand
AGCCGCAACCCCTTTCGATCAACATCCGATTAATTTTAGCCCTTTTGATTATCTTTGATGTAATGAAAAGTCAAAGTAATTTAAATTATTAAATTTGACTGCGATGCTTCGAAGCTAATTAGATCTTACGCAGATTTAGAACTCGAATTGTAAAAAATCTGTTTAAGAGATAAAAAAAAAATTAATTTCTGAAAGGACACGCAATGAATTCTGTTCGTTTGGAAACAGTATTATACAGTCGTTGACAGTAAGCGATGTCTTCTCTCTTTCGGTAACACCGACGTTACATTTGTTTTTTAATGTATAAAAGCATTTCAAAGGAAATCTGCACCCTGCTGGTTTAATTCCCTCATGTGTCCATAGTCGCCAGCGATAGCTTCCAATTCAATGAAATAATTATATTCGTCTTAAAGAGAAATTAATTTCGCGAAATTGCGAAAAGAAATTCTGATTTTGAATATCGGTGGATGATAGCCAAAGTGCGAGCTTTTAAACGAAAGAACGTTTATAGCACTAACTTTCTCATAGCTTACTGTAAGCTCTTGATTACCAAGTTGACCAATGTACAGTGATTGCGTTTAATTTTGAGTCGCTTTGGAAACAATGAAAGCTATTTAGGAGCATTTTCCTGTGGTGATTTTCGTTTTTTCTGTTGAAGACTAGGTTTCTCCATTTTTTTTATTTCTCAAAGATTTGCTGAAGTCGGGCAATTGAAATGAAGGCTTTTGAACAGCCAATAACGGTGGGATTATTATTATATATTTTTATTATATATGTTGCACGAAATTCAACGTTAGCCTGAGGCGATCAAGTTTAGTGGCATTCTTTGGAGGAAACAGAGCAACAGAAAGTCCTTATACATATCTGAATTTGATTATGTATGCAGAGAGAGTGACGGTTATTCTTGCTTCAACGACGAAAATAATTTTAAACGATTCCAAATCTAATCGACGCATTAGTTGGCTCGTAAAAAAGAATCGTCTTATTTATGATTGATAAGCACAAGAAGAAATACCGCTACTAATGGGAACTGATAATGCTCTCATAACGTTGATGATCCAGCGACAAAAAAAATATCACGTATTTCCTATGTGATCGAAGTTTCTCGTCAAACATTTGCCTTATTGCACAATGGATAGATAACAACCGTATTGTGATACGTAAAATAGTGAGCTGATTAAGATTTCATGTTGTCGTCTAGCTGTCAATAGGCTGTGCACTTATAGACGAGCTGCTTCTGTAAACACAAAAAAATCTAAAATAAAAAAATTAATAATACAACCATCTGTTCAATATTTTTCTCAATTTTAGTCAAATTTCTTGATCATTTTATTATCTAAACTGAAAGTAACGAAAAGATGGTTCAAACTATTTTGCCTCTGTTGGTTGAAATATTGAAGCGTGGCTGTTATAAATTTATGGCGCCCAGCAAGAAGTGTACCTTTAGATCACCTCAGGACGAACGGAAAATCGAAGGGAACTTTTGCTTCAAGGAAGGGTAGTAACAGGTAGTAGGCGGTATTTTTTTTCTGTTAGTCACTGATGTTTGATTATGAGGGAAAAGGAGGCTCTTATCTTTGCGACCGGTTCTAACTTTTGATTTTTTAAACGGAACCCAAACAGTGTGCATTTAATTAAGAGATGTTAATCAGCGCTTTAATGCAGTGCTTTTGCTCTACATGGTTGTAATGATTGCTCTGGGGAAGACATTAAAAGAAACTCAAATATAGATAAAATTAACAAAAAAAAAAAAGTAAATTGAAACGTACTTTCCCGCAGGGTGGGCCATCAATCAACAGTTCAATGATAGCGTCTGCTTAGTTATTTCAAAGCCACGACTCTAGTTTAGATCTCAGAAGCCCAACGTATTTGTATACTGTAAAGTCACCGCATACCTGACTGACGCCTAGGGGGGCTGGAAAATAAGCGAAACGCCAGCGAAAAATCTCTTCACTTTGAAAAGAAATCAGAGCGCTGATAGATGAGAGTTGAAAGGCAACCTGTTCCTCATTTAAAGTACGTCTTTCAGGGTATTAATACCGCGAAATGGTCCCTGGGCATCACTCTCGATCGAGTCAAAACAGGTATCTGATCACAAACGGTGGTGGAGAAGTTTTAATTTATTGTTGTAACAATGGCATATGAATTACGTCTTTCAAGCTATTAATAACGCGAAACGGTCCTTTGCCCTGGGCATTTTGCTCTCAATAGAGTCAAAACTGGTATCTAATCACAGAGGGCGGTGGAGAAGTTTTAATTTGACTGTCGTAAAAATGACAAATGCTAAACTAACCAGGTTATTATTTTACAAGGCATGCAAGGGTTAGAAAGGCTACGCTGCGAATTTATTATAAGATGCACTGTATTTGTCGGGTGCTGTATTAAAAACGTAGCATGCTTTAGAGAACGGCCCTTTGTCTTCCATATTTCGCTCTCAATCGAGTCAAAACAGGTATCTAATCACAAATGGTGGTACAGACAATTTAATTTGACAGTCGTAAAACCTAAATTAAAAATAGTTGCTATGACCAATCACTTCCGACGCAAACATCGCAACGAACCAATCAGATGTCGAAAAGGCTGGTTGCCCGGCGCCTGGCGCGGGAAAAACGCATGGAGAAAGCTAGTGGCGCCAATTTTGGTAGCTCATCACAGAGAGAAGCAAAGCAAAACCACAGGAAGCGAGAAAATCCTTTCTTCATTTAAATGAAAATTTTCAATGCGAATGAATTAATCATTATGGGTATTTTATGAAAACAAAACAAGTTGTTTTTAATTATGCTTAAGATCACAAGAAGTTAGCTAATTTAAAACTGAAATTCGGAACATTATAGTACAGTGGAACCCCGTCTTACGGCCACTTTTTTTTGGCCGCTCGGCAAAACGACCATACATTTACTTGTACAAAAAGACCCTCGTAATACGGTCACCCGTTAATACTGCCAAATATTTCAGTTGGCCCATTGGTGACCGTATTAACGGGGTTCCACTGTACACTCAACAAATTACTCAATTGTGATTGGTCGAGAGCAGTGCATTGTACTCAGTTGGAGCACCTGTCAGTTTTCACGAAAACGACGCGTGAGAACAGCCATATGTGGCAAATCTGAATGTTCTGACGGGAAAACAGTGGACGAAAAGACATAAACTGAAGTTGAAATTCTCTGGAATGATTTTTTCGCTTACTTTAGTTAGTAGAATATACGATAACCTAAAAATTGTACGACCTCATACAAAGTGTAGTTTTGTTGTGCGAACAATAAATGAAAAACAAAAATGGCAATAAAAGTTCTCAAATTGTACTTTCCATTAACTTCGAGAACTTTTAAAATCACTCTGCCTATTAATCATAATTGTACGCAAGGTCGTGCTCCTTCCTATGCTGATACTTACGAACAAACGATTTTCACAAGATGAATCAGTGGCTGGAAACGTATTTGTATGAAAATCGTCTTTGTGAACTAAAAACTTGAATTATCCGATTCGTAATCAGTAGTAGCCTTATTCTCAGACGGCCCAGGTCGCTCGTGGCCACGCACTCTCTCCCTTCCCCGTCTGGAGAGAGTGCGTGACCGCGAGCGACCTCGACCGTCTGAGAATCAGGCTAATTCAGTAGCTGATGAAGATACGTTTTGCTAACGCCTGCGGTTCATTTAATTTAATTAAATGCAATTAAATGGAAATGTATTCATCTTCAGAACTAATACAATGTTACAAAAATGTAGGAAGTATTCAACCTCGTTCCCAGGGTTTCTCCTCTTCCCGCCCCTTCCTCACCTCTCACCCTTAACTCTCGCTCCAGGGGACGGGGAGGGGGGAGACCCTGGGAACCAGGTTGGGAGGTATTAAGAAAGTTAAAATAGGAACCAAATGCTACACGCTCGATCACGATACAAGACTTCCCGTTATCATACAACATCCAAAATTCTGCAGTTAATTCGACTAAAAATACGCTCTTTCAGTCTTTTTAGAACAGTGAAGAAAATTCCCTACAGCGTCAATTAAAACTGATCATCACGTCTGCAGCCAGTTGCCAAGAGTGTATGATGGAAATCGTTGTTTTACGGCGAGTCGAGAGCAAGGTAGCACGAGTTATTGCTGACTAGAATGTAAGCCTGATGCTTTCGAATAATCCTCTATTTATGGCTAAAAATCGCCGAAAGCTTAAATAAAGCTTGAAGTGTACATTCTTTACAAATTAATCAGGATAAAGAGCGCTTTTTATACAAAGAAGATCTAAATTACCTTTCGGCAGGTACCTTCTTTATGTTTACGTCGGAGTGACAAGGCTGACCATAGGTTTCTTCCAATCTGATTAGGAATTGTAACTGCGAAGCATGTGAAAAAGTCTCTGCTCAGTGTTACTCTTTTAAGCGTGCAATACATAACCACATAAAATTGTCGCCAATCTCCTTGCACCTGATTACAATCACTATTTCAACACATCTTTGTATATACGGGGGTGAATTTAATTTTCGGACTGTCAAATGATTTAACGCGTCGACTGACAGGACTAAATGGTTTGATTGTTTCGATAATTAACGGATGAAAGGGGAATGCGCCTTTCTTTACTTATCATTTAACCAGAAGAGCTTGCTTTTTTTGTCTCAGTCATGACGCATCCATTTCGTTTTAAATTTGAACTGCTGTGTAATGGTGAAAGTAAACAGACAAAGTAAATTTCTTAAGCGTTCGTGTCACGACTTATTTGCAATGACCAGATGCTTATCATTTCGCCGCCATGGAAACAACATAAAAGAGACGGAAACATGAAAAATTAAGGAAATAAAAACTCACGCATTCGTTCATTTTCCACTTATATTGAAAAAAACGAAGTTATTGATTAAATCAAATCGAAGACATGCGAACGATAAGAAAATATACTTGACAAGCAATATTATGTAAACTTTGAATTTGTACGGACAGGTCGATCTCCGGCTGCTTACCAAAAGTCTAATGAATGCGCGAAATGCTACCATGCTTACCTTAATGAGCTCTAATAAATATGTAGGCAACGCCCCTATTTTTAGGACATTTATCTCCAGCAATATTTCAGAAGTATTCAGCTAAACAAATTGTCGTCACCGGCTGATTTTTTCAGCTGATGCTTGCACTAAAGGGACACTTTTACTGTCACTGTCACTTTCACTTGTAAAATAGGCAACTGGTCCGCTGCCTCCTGTCAGTATCAGTACCTTTGAAATATTTGTTTCTGTATGATATTTGTATCATTATCCCTGAAAAGCCCCTACGGGAAGAGAATAACTAAGCAAGACCACCGACCGGTTAGCTCAGTTGGTAGAGCACTGGACTACCCGGTGGGAAGTCGCGGGTTCAAAGCCCGGCCGGACCAACACTCATGCAGGGTCTTTAAATAATTGAGGAGAAAGTGCTGCCTTTGTAATGACATCTGCAAACGGCTAGACTTTCTAGTCTTCTCGGATAAGGACGATAAACCGTAGGTCGCCGTCTCACAACGCTTGTACCTAATAATCTGTGGGACGTTAAAGAACCACACACTGTTCGAAAAGAGTAGGGGACGTAGTCCCTGGTGTGGGTCTATCTCTATCTTTCATCTGACATTCATGTTTGGGTTGAGTGGCTGGGTGGGTGGGTGAAATCATAAAAGGACTGATAGCGGTTGCCAGAGGCGCCCTTACAGGGTGACGTCCGATTTCAACCCAGAGAAGAATTGTAAACCGCCATGAAACCATATGATATCTGCGGTATATAAATCCGTTACCGTTACCATTCCCATTCCCATTCCCATTTCCATTCCCATTCCCATTCCCATTACCATTGCCATTGTCATTGCCATTGCCATTCCCATTCCCATTCCCATTGCAATTGCCATTGCCATTGCCATTACCATTACCATTACCATTACCATTGCCATTCCCATTCCCATTCCCATTTCCATTCCCATTGCCATTGCCATTGCCATTGCCATTGCCATTGCCATTACCATACCCATTCCCATTCCCATTCCCATGCCCATTCTCATTCCCATTCCCATTCCCATTCCCATTCCCATTTCCACTCCCATTTCCACTCCCATTTCCATTGCCATTGCCATTGCCATTGCCATTGCCATTGCCATTGCCATTCCATTACCATTCCCATTCCCATTCCCATTCCCATTACCATTACCTTTCCCATTGCCATTGCCATTCCCATTACCATTCCCATTGCCATTCCCATTCCCATTACCATTCCCATTCCCATTACCATTGCCATTGCCATTGCCATTGCCATTTCCATTACCATTCCCAATCCCATTTCCATTGCCATTGCCATTGCCATTGCCATTGCCATTGCCATTCCCATTCCCATGCCCATTCTCATTCCCATTCCCATTCGCATTTCCACTCCCATTACCATTCCCATTTCCATTACCATTACCATTACCATTACCATTACCATTGCCATTGCCATTGCCATTGCCATTGCCATTGCCATTCCCATTGCCATTGCCATTACCATTACCATTCCCATTCCCATTCCCATTTCCACTCCCATTTCCACTCCCATTTCCATTGCCATTGCCATTGCCATTGCCATTGCCATTGTCATTCCATTACCATTCCCATTCCCATTCCCATTCCCATTCCCATTACCATTCCCATTACCTTTCCCATTGCCATTGCCATTCCCATTACCATTCCCATTGCCATTCCCATTCCCATTACCATTCCCATTACCATTGCCATTCCCATTGCCATTTCCATTACCATTCCCAATCCCATTTCCATTGCCATTGCCATTGCCATTGCCATTGCCATTCCCATTCCCATGCCCATTCTCATTCCCATTCCCATTCGCATTTCCACTCCCATTACCATTTCCATTTCCATTACCATTACCATTACCATTACCATTACCATTGCCATTGCCATTGCCATTGCCATTGCCATTGCCATTGCCATTCCCATTGCCATTACCATTACCATTACCATTACCATACCATTCCCATTGCCATTTTCATTATTTATTCAGTTATTATTTATTTCAAGAAATATTGTTGTATTTCGTCAGGAGCCTATTACCCGGAGCCTCAATCTCCCATACAAGCCCTTGGAGTCAACCCTTTCCGACGAAGAATTATTTTTAGAACAGGCTTTCCCGCGGAAAATTTGTCACGCCCTAATGCGTTGTGCGTAATAACCAATCAGAGCGCAGCTTAGTAATGCTCATTTACATATGCTTTTCGTGCTCTGAAGAACAATGGCGGAAAGCGTGGGGAAAAATTTATCGGAGTCATCTGATGATAGTTCGGCAAGTTACGTGCTTTCTAGCGACTCAATAACATCTTCTGATAGCAGGGAGGAAGGAGAATCAAATGAGGAAACTCCTTCGGCTTCTTTAAGCCGACAAAAGCGAAAACCCAAACGGAGCGGCTCTTCGGCAGCAAAATCCACGCGGACTGGAACCCGTACAAAGAAAGGTGAAGATGCAACGCTTAAGGATGAAGAAATGGAAACGCTGGTCTCTTGGATTTTTAGTTCGGAAGAATCCAATAAAGTAGAAACCGAAGTAAGGGCAACCCTTAAGGACGATCCACGAATAAAATTGGAGCCTGAGCGGATAAAGGTTGTGGAACATATCTTAGGCGTCGCTCAGAAGCAGTTGTTTGAACTGTTGATCGCTGGATTTTGCCGGAAATTTTCAACTTTAGCCAAAGAAGCTTTCGACAGTAAAGACAAGTACAAAAAAGCGGCTTTCTCAGTGTCCTGGATGAAATTCTTGGCTAATTTTCATCCCGGAAAACCTACACAGGAGCGAATGATTTTAGAAAGATTATTGGCGAATTTACACACGAACTCTCGAGATGATGTTCATTGTGTTGTGAGTGTTATTCACGAGTTGGTCTATTCGATCATACATGAACATGTACGCCTAAGAAAGACGAAAAGCGAAACGGCTGGTGAAGGTATCAATGGAAGAAGATGTCAACTATCAAAAGAATCGGACGATACTTTGTATCGGTATTGTGGAGCGGCTCTGCAGCGTATGATTAAACTGCGGAAGGAGACTCTTGCCGGAAAAAAAGGACGGGGAGATTTGTCAAAACAGCGGAAACCGGTTATGGAGCAGGAGTTGGAAATTTTACAGCAACTCGTTATGAAGGATAAATCGGCCCTTTCCGCAAGTCTGAAAAATCTTGATGAGGGGAATCTGGTGTTTCCCAGAGCTGAGATGATCACGTTTCTGCGATCTGTTGATAACGAAGTGCGGGAATTTGCAACGGACAGTAACCTTCGTCGATACCCATCAAAGTTTTTAAGCATGTGTCAGAACGCAGTTCTAAACAATGAAACCCTTGAAATGGACTTTCGTTTGCTCGTCGTTTCCCTTACGAACTTGGAAGACACTGACACGGAAATAATTGTTGGTCTATTCAAAGCCTTGGTGTCAAAACTGGCAAATACTCGAATCAACGAATTTATGAATGCAAGGATTGAAAGGGAACTGAAAGATCAAAATAAGGTGGTTGACGCTGATGAGATGCTCAGACCTCGCTTAAAAGCGTACGCATTAGCCACAAAACGCAAGTAGAATTTTAGCATTTCTGCCGCAGTGTCAAAGTTTCACGTCGTTTCGAATCATGCAAGACTCAGTTGAGGTATAATGTTTGTGTGTAATTCTGTGATACTGAGGTTGTATCGAAGCGACCGGTTTCCATCAGTTATATTTGAATTTTCCTTGTGATACTGACAATTTTCCTAAGAGGTCAATATTTTTATTATTTTTAGAATAAGAATGCATTCCTGTTGTGATTCCATTTTGATGTTTTTATTTTTTTATAGTAACAATCTAGACAGGGAGCCAATTAGCCAACCCTGTGAACTATACACTTTAAGCACATAGGAAAAAAGAATACAGTAATAGGCATAATGTATCTAAGTCCAAAATTATTGCTTAATCCCTGATGTGTTTGTGTTTTAAAGTATGAGAAGCTTAAGAATGACAGGAAGTTTAAAATATAGTTTTTGTTCAGATTAGAACCATCGCCCTAAGATAAACCCCTCCTTCAATCTCTTTGTAGCCATCTTTTCCACCCTTCCAGGTTGACTGGTGAGAAAATCATATTTTACTTCCTTAAATGTTTATTAACTAAATTACACTTGTCCAATTAATGCCCTGAATAAGGGCTCTTCTTTTTTGCAATTTATTTCTATTTGAGGAAATCCAATGGAGTCCTCCCAAGATGTAATAATTAATGTGTCGTGATATTATACCTGTACATATGTATACTAACACTAATCTGTTGAGTGCAAACTTTCCTTGAATTTAATAAATGGATACTTGTTTTAAATTGCACAGCAAGACTTTCCTTATTTACAATAGAAAACAGAAACTCAAATTGCCATTATACTCAGTCATCTTATTTCAGTGTGAATGTAAGAAGAGAGGCCAATGTTCTTATCAACAACATTCAGCCTACATATGTAGTAGGGCACAAAACTTACTCTCCTTCATAATTATATTTACAAGGGGCAAAACTAGAGCAAATTCTGTTTCAACATTGCTCATTAAGAATCAATATGGGGATACAATTCCTTTGAATGTGATCGAGGCGGTTGCAGTCAACAAATACTCAAAGTGTTTGCAACTCTTTTGGTGGCATTAGTTCCCCTCAATAAATGTGTCATTCACACTCATACACTTTATTAATTGAACTAGGCACTTAAATAATGCACCCAAGTAAAGGTGCCAATATTAAGCACTAAATTTTGATCCAACAGCAGTCTTGAGTAAGCAGTAATAAGATTGCTCGGACAATCGGCCATCAATATAACAGCACCACTGTTGTTGTGGACATGGCTATCAATTAAGGCACAAAGGCCATTTGCTTGAACTAAAATTCCCACTGACTTGTCATTTGCAATTAAGACTCCATAGGATGGTTGCAGCACATTTCCTAAATGTGCTGCTAAATCAGCAAACCCATTTGCATTATTAAAGCCAAAAATTGCACTTACTGATTGGACATTGCACTCAGTGCCCGAAGCCTGGACTATGTCTTCTACATCTAAGTAAACAGCTGTATCACCAAAATGATCATCATATATATGATTACCATCACATATAGCATTTACAAATAGTGTGATCCACAACTGAGGCAGCTGCCCCCAAAGTAATGAAATATCTAGTTTATGCATCATTGCATAGTCCCCAAACCTAACTGCGATAATTGTGCAAGCATTGCTGCCCTGCCTTCCTCCTAGCGAGGACTGTGCTATTGTTGGAGGAAAAGAAAACTGACATAAGGACCTAGAAACATTTGTGCACTTAACAGAAATCTGGTTGTCAGCTGTAATTGACTGCCCATCTATGTTTAAAATCTGGTCTCTGTAACCTTTCTCTGAATGTTGATTTACAACTAAATCTTTCCTGTTAATCAACCTGCCTAAAGCAGGTGAGTAGGCAATGGCAGACAGATTTCCTCCACTTGTGTGTTTGAGCACACTAAAAATTGACTCTAATGCACTGCCATTGATTCTGAGGGGGCTAATAAAGTACCTCCCATCCGGGGAGACATAGGTAAAAAACCATGCACAGAATAAAAGGAATCCATGCACAACAACTCGAAGAAGATCCCAAGTCTAGGACAGAGAACATAAAAAGAATAATTTAGCATTAACATCAAAATGATTATGAAAATCATATGACTATGGTTTCCTTGCTCTCTTCATATGCTTGGGAGGAGACTCATCAGTGAAAATATATCAACTAGAGCAACTTTTCTTATAACTTTACTGCCAATGCAAGTCTCTTGTTTGCCACAGACATTGATTATGCCTTTTTCTTTTGGCAAGTTGATAATAAGGTTATTGTTTTGACTCAGTAGTTCTGACATGACCTACAGCTGTAGTTCTTTACATGGATGCATTCAAAAAAATTATTCATTGAGTGTCAACAGTAGGGCTGAGGAGGTGAATATTGTTCAATATTATTTTTTGTCAGTGCACTGATTTAATTTTATTCAAGCAATGGTGAAATTAAACTAACTTAGTCTTTAAAAAAACTTACCTGCCATGCAAGAAACTTTGTCTGTCTGGATTTCTTGGTGTTGTCAGGGTAAACTATGGGCAAAAATGAAACCTCTTTGAGTACTGTTTACTTCACAATCCAAATGGTAAGAGTTCATAGGCAGTGTTTATTGCAAAATATTCTTCACTCGTCAGCAAATGAGTGTATAAGTACACACATCGTTAATATCAAAAATTGAAGTAACATTTTTAAAGAAAATAATTATTTTCATCTCAAAAATACAGGTAAATGCTTTGCCATGAGAAGGCCTACCTTCTGTACTCTTTCGAGTAACCAGAAAGTAACACACCTGTTTGTCCTTTTAGTTTTTTTGATTCAATAATAAATATATTATGTGTGGCTCCTTAAGTGAAAGCTTCAGGTGTTAGTAATGTATTTAAACCAGTACACTCAAAATAATGTTAAAAATAATAATACCAGTTTCTTCATGACTGCGGCACCATTTCTCAAAGAAATCCATTCCCTTCTTTATATTCTGAATGACAGGGCTATTTAAACTGTTAATTCTGCGTCGGCTCAAGAGACCATTCTCGAAAATCAGATTGCATGCTTCTAGATAGCTGGCCACGGGTTTAGCTCTATCCTGATTAGGCTCCTCTGACAGGTCTTTAATAGCTGAAATCATGTATCTTTGCTACAGATCAAAAGGAAAATAGAATATTTCACTCAATGTGACATGTCTTTTATAAAGGCCTAGATTTTTTGTGAAGAAAGGCATTATATTTTTCTTTAGGGAACCCACATAAATTACAAAAGATATATATCTTACTGATTTGCAATTAAATAATAATTCAATCACCTGCATGATCTTGGCTGGTTTGACATTGAGTCGTGTCCAATTGTCTCGGTAGGCAAAGGCATACTTTAAGCCCGGCACTTTACGGCTTCTTCCTGTCTCAGCTCTTTTCATTTCTTGATCGTAGATTTTCTCAATAGTTTCCCACCCAAACTGTCTTCCCTCTATTGTCAGCTTCTTAGAACCAGTGGGTCTTGAACTATACAATGCAGCTATCATATTTTTCAGCTTGAAACAAAAATATTGCTATTAGGAGAGAATTAATTAGTATGCATGCAATTTTTTTGGAAAACATCATTAAAAGCTGTAGCAACTGGATCAGGACTAGGTTGGAGTTGAAAAAAATCTTGTGATTACCAATTAGCTGTGCTGTACCTGGTACTTGTTAACAGCTTCTCTTTATATGTTAACGGTACAATAAAAGGTAATGACATTCAGCAACACAAATGCTTTATGTTTGAACAATTCCTTTTAGAAGAAATGTCCAATCCTTTGATTGACTTATGAGATATGCATGGCCATTATTGCAGTATATCTGCTATTTCTCAAGTTCATATGCACAAAATGAGGAGGTAAAATATAGTTATATTATGTGCAGCAATTCAATGTTTATTATAGAGAAAGCCCACACTAAGCTTGGGCGCCTCCCTGATCTGGATGTGCTGATTACTTATTTGAAAAAATAATACCTGATGGCTGGGGCAAATCATGGCAAAAATTGGATTGCCACTTGGATCCTCAGGATTAACAAATGACATGTTAGCAAAGTACCGTCCTCTCAAATCATCTGCATCCTCATTTACAGGAAGTGTTGCCCTTGGACTTCCACAGAGGAGTTTCAGAAGGGTCAGGTTGGAGGATGCTCCATCACAAAGGACAATTGATACTTTAAATCCATAGTTGCTAAATGCTTTAAGGCTCAGCAGAAAAAATTCCTGGAGGATGTTCGAATCCACGGAGCTTGAAACAGGAAAGTAAGGCCCAATCATGTCGTACCCTGAGGTCAGGTCCCTCCACAGAAACTGAACAATATAGCTGGCCTTTTGGCATCCACTTTGGATGGCTGATGTGTATACATCATCTAAAACAGGCAGTTCATCAGGTGCCATGGTGAAGCCTGAGATGGAGCCACCCTTAAGGTTCCAGGCAACTTTCATCTGTATCTGAAAGACGAATGGGTGAATACAGGCTGCGTTCTGATTAGCCAAATAAATGACTCCAAATTACAGTGTAAAATAATGAACATTTGCCCTAACCAAGTGGCTTTAAAACTTTGAATTAAATTTGATTTGTGTTTAAAATAAAACATATAACATATATTATCATGCAATGGTACTAACTAAAAGGAATCCTGAATATTATGTGCTGACAGATTAAGTTTATATAAAGGAAGAATAAAATTATATAAGAATAACTTCTAGACCTTTCAAGGTTTACCTTAACTTCATCCCACATCATTACTCCAATGCCAAGAGGCTGTGGGTGTCCACCACTCTCCCTCTGTTCCTGATACTCTTTGTACTTTGCTCGTTGACTTTGGAAATAATTGTTATCAATTCCGGGTTGCTCAGCACCTTCCTTTAAAACATTCTTTAAAACCTTTGTACATGGTAGCTGAAGAATGCTAAGATTTCGCAGAGCCTCATAAGCAGAGGGGCTTCTGTTGTAGACTGCAAGAGCTGTAAAAAGTTACGTGCAAATTAAATTTCTAGTGATGTAATTATTTTTTTGAGAAGGCATTACAGTCATAATATGTGAAACGACAATTAGAAGGAATGCAACATATTGTACAAATTGCCACCATTAGTTTGTTTAACAATTAAATTTGACCAAATTTTATAAACCAGCCCATGCCATACACCCAGTAGGGCCAAATGGAATAGATCCAATATGTGATTGCAGTCCTAGGTGTACAGTAATTTACAACTGAGTGAAAAAGGCAAAAAAGAAACTTTCACTGGTACTTACCAACCCTGATCGTGGATAGTGACCATCTGTTTCCTTTTTTGCCAGTCACTGTTAGTAAAGAAATTTAATTTGAGTAACCAAAATGTGCTCAAGGTGTAAATATCACCTTTTCCATACTACACTTTTGGCTTGTACAGGGTTCACGTGCATGAACAGTGTAATTCCAGTAATAAGCAGAGATGTGCTATATAATATATTAAACTCGACACCAACAGATGTCTAATCGGTCTGTTGTCTAAGGCTGCAGGAATAAGGGTATAGTACATGTGAAAATTTAGTACTTATCATCACACATGCATGCTTGCCAATCTCAAAGGCTTTTAACTCGCTTGAAACATATTTTACTAGAGAATGGATAAGAAAAGTAGTGGTGAGATTAGATTATTCAGTTTTTTAAATTTGTGGCCCAAATCCTTCAAAGAAGTTACCACATGCAACCAGCAGCTCAGATTCAACTGAACCCTCTTTAATTAGGTAGAATTATCCTGAGAACGATTAAGTTAATTTATTTCCCTTTGCCTGATTTATAGGAGTGAAAAGGTAAGAAACGATAACAAAAATAAAAAAAAGTACTTAAAAAGAACAAAAATTAAAACAACTCTGTTGAATCCATACCGTTGCTTTGTTGGTCCTTGAAGAAGCTCGCTCGGTCTTTTTGCCACACTTCACTGATGCAGTCTCCTGCCTTTAAACCCCCTTTTCCTTCAAGCTTATTTCCCTCTGCAGTAATTTTCTTCAGCTCTCTCTGTCCTGTCTCAGAACCTTCAATTGCTTGGATGAGATTACATAATTCCTTAGATTGTTCACCCGGCAACTCAATCTTCGTTCGTTTGTAAAATCGCTGAACGTGTTTGCTCAGCCTTGATCGTTGTTGACGAATGTTCCTTGCACGTTTAGTTTTGCTGCCAGGAGAGAGGTATCTCCACGGGAAGTGACTACTTGGTGTTTGCCTCTTTAACTTTGTGGTTTCATCCAAGTTTTTTTTCTTCTTCACTTGATTCTTCACATACCTTGTGGCGTCTAAACACTCGAGACATACTCGTTTCCACCGAGGGTCAGAGGCATTTAATCTTTCTTTCGTCAGACGCGGAGGAATATGCCAAATTTTACACCTCTTTGAATGCAGACTTCTCACCGGCCCAGCCATAATGCGGATATTCTTTGGCTCATATCCCAGTGCCTCGACGTCTTCCAGAAATCCCGGGCACAATGTTTGATTAGAACAAAGAAGGTTCTTAGCAAGATCGACAACAGCGCCATTCGCCGATTCTTGAAGTTTGCCCGACTTGATAATCATATGTTCATATACTGGACACTGTAAACTCCAAGAGCGGTCAACATTGACAATAAGTCGAACAGGCTGGAATGGTCCTGCCTGTTTGTCGTAGGTGTGTTTTTCAGATGGATACAACACGAGTACACGGCCAGGAGTGGCAGTTTCATCAGATCTCTCGAAGGGGGAGTGCTCGATAGTAAGATCTAGTATCTCACCAACTAAATTTGCGGCTAAAATTTCTCGGAGCCAACTTTCCAGTATCTCCGCCCCGTCATCTTTCCTCTGAAGGAGTTTTCTTTTAAGCTTTTCCTTTGCAGTTTCCGGGCCGGCAACATCGCCAATCGAGCTACTAGAACTTGCGTTTCCTTCGGTACCATCGCAATCGGCGCGGGCGAAATTTAACGTCTTCCTGCTTTTACCACTTCGTTGTCCCTCAGAAAAATTAAACTCATCACCAGAACGCTTCATTTTTTAAAAAAAGCCCTCTTTCAAAAGGATTCTTTCCATAGCATCCAACTAAACAATTATTCGAACTGGGTAATCGGCCTGGTCTTACCGGGAACAGTAAACACACGCTGAATATATTCCAACGCTTTCATTACAGTCATATATTAACTGTTTTAACTGGTAACCAGCTTCCCTCGATCGTAAAAGAGAGAATGGATGAAATACATAAAGGAAAACGGTGGTGGAACAAGGAGAAAACTTGTTGGCCAATTTCCCTCTTCCGACGCCATTTTTTTTTTCTCACGACGGCACGACGGCAATATGCGGACGTTCTCGGAAACAATGTATTTTCGCGGGAAAGCCTGTTCTAAAAATAATTCTTCGTCGGAAAGGGTTGACTCAAGGGTACAGCACATATGGAGGCTCCAGGTAATCGGCTCCTGATTTCGTTCAAAACTGTCTTCAAAACATTAATGAGTGCCTACTTTCTCCTCACGCACAAACTTGAACAAATACCAAATGAATTTTTGCGGGCAAGGTGTTATAATTATGGCTCATTTTCACCAGATTAATTTAACTTTTGAGGGAAACAAGTTATGAGGTTAGTCAGCGAGTTAAAAAAGGCCAGCATGTCCGGCACTGCGGTATTCATCCGGCAAAAATGTATTTTTCATTACAAAACTATTAAATCTTGTCATTCCTGAAATTACTCGTACCGCATTCTTGGCCCCGTACTCCGTGATCCGGTCGATCCAGTATCCTATTTTTCCACAACCACTCCGCTGACCTCAGTTGCACCACAAATTGCAATAATTTTTAATTACATGTACACCAGGCAAATGTAACTTCTGTAACCTTCAGCCTCCTAAATACTGAAGCTTACACGTTGCCACCATTTGGTAAGGAAGAAATTGGAAAGCATGTAGCCACTAATCTGAGAATCGGTACTTTTGCCTTCTCGTCTGTTATCTTCGGACGTCGGATGATTTGAATTCAATATGGCGGAATGTTTTGAATCGCTGCGAGAAGTTTCTCTCGAAGAACAAGAAGAAGAAATCACTGTTCTTCAGTCAATCTATGAAGACGATCTGCAAGTGGTACAAGATGGCCATGAAAAACCAAATATTCGCTTTAACTTGACGGTCAAAGTCAACGTCCCTCACGATGTAATCAACTTGGAAGCTTTTCTTCCCGCACCAGGTGTAGAAATACGTGGAAGTTATTCGGACTTTGAGCGTAGAAAAGATCTCAATGCGGATAAAGAAAATGGTGTTTGGAGTGACGATTTGGTCAGTGCAAGTAGTCCTGATGTAAAAGGAAACGGAATGAAAGCAATTAGTCTTCATGAAGAAAATGGTTTTTCAAAGCTCACAAAACCTGGCTTTACCAGGTCTCTCTCCCTTCAGCACTGGCACGTCAAGGCGGATGTCCGACACTTGACTCCAATGCATTTGTCATGCAAATTTCCCCCACTATACCCCACAGAATACCCACCTGAATTTTCACTGGCCTGCCTGTGGCTCACTGGAAGTCAGTTGCAAGAATTGCAAGAGAGGCTGATGCAGCTGTGGACAGAAACACCCAACTTACCGATTGTCTTCACTTGGGCTGACTGGCTGCAAAACAATGCATATGAGTATTTGCATTTGGATTCACATTTGGTGCTAAAGCAGTCTGAACTGTGCCAAGCAATGCCACAGGCTGCAAAAGAAGATGCAACAGATAACAAACTGGGGCATTTGCAAAGTGATGGTTTTGTTACAAAGCTGGAAACAGCTTTGTTAGCTATCTTTGAATATGACCTTTACATGAAAAAGCAAGCTTTACGACAGGGGAAACACGAGTGTGAAATTTGCTTTGATGAAAGGGATGGTGCAGACTTCCGTTACCTAGATGAATGCGGGCACTTCTTCTGCATCGATTGCTTGAAGGCACATTGCGAATTACATGTTGATGGTGGAACTGTGTTGAACCTGCTATGCCCAAGTCATGACTGCAAAATCCCCATCCCACCAGAGACACTCCGAGAGGTCCTGGATGTAGAGAAGCTGGTGCGATGGGAAAGGCTACTCCTCAACAAAACTTTAGATGTCATGGGTGGCGTGATGTATTGTCCAAGATGTAATGTCGCAGTTGTTGTTGACAAGGATGAAACTTTGAGACTTGGCCACTGTGCAAATTGCTTCTTTGCATTTTGCACAGAATGCCTTGAGCCTTGGCATCACGGACTACCTTGTCAGGAGGAAGTTGAGTCAGATTTGTATGTTAAAGATAACAGACAAGAGCCGAGTATAGAGAAACCAGGTTTGAAAGCTAGTAAGCAGAGAATGCGCAAATGTCAGCATTGTACTGTGGAGAAGGATAAATCAGAATTCCACTACCTTTTTGAATGTGGGCATTTCTTCTGCTCTCCTTGCCTAAAGAAACATTCCCAGTTCAAATGGTATGTTGATTATGGAGATGTGTGTAAACTTGGATGTCCAAAGCGTGATTGCAAGGGAACAGTACCTTTGGAAATTCTGGAAAAGGTATTAGATGAGAAGAGTTTCAAGTGGTGGGAGAAAATCTTCCAAGGCCTCATGCGCAGGTGTCAGCGCTGTTCTGTGGAGACAGAAGAATTCCACTACTTTTCTGAATGTGGGCACTTCTTCTGTATTCCTTGCCTGAAGGCACGATGCCAGTGGTTCATAGATAGTGGAAATGTGACTATTGAATGTCTAAAGGGTTATTGCAAAGCAGTAATCCCATTGGTTGTTGTGAAACAGGTCCTTGATGAGGAGAGGCTTAAGCGCTATGAGAAACTCCTCCTTGTCAGAAAAATGGATGAGATGGGCATTGGTGTTGACTGCTGTCCAAGATGTACTATGGCTCTTGTGGCTGATGAAGATCGTGACTCACAACATGGGCACTGTGAAAATTGCTTTTTTGAGTTTTGTAAGGAGTGCTATGAGCCTTGGCATCCTGGAAAGCCATGTTTTGAGGAACCTGATTCACACCCTAATGACAGCGAGAACTTGGAATCAAGCAGATCACAAGAGAGCAAGCAGCAGGAGGTCAATAGTGCTGCAGAAATGTCTCCTGGAAAGCCCAGCATGCAGAAAGCTCAGAATATGAGCAACTTATCATATATCCGGTTGATGCGGCAAAAAGGAAATTACCAGTGTTGTCCCAAGTGCCGCATGGTTGTTGAAAGGATTGCTGGCTGTGACATGATGCACTGTGCACAGTGTGGTACAAAATTCTGCTGGATATGTGGTATGCCTAATGAATAGTATAAATAATAATAATTTTTTGTAAAGTTCTTAAAATTAATTTGCCACCTTTACAATGAATTAAGGTGTCTGCAGCATTTCTTAAAAGGGGACATTAAGTACCAGGAGGAAATCGGAAGTATGTGGAACACTATCAAGGTGCTGGTTTCTCCATGTGGTAAAACCCCATTGAGGGGTGGGGTGAAGCAAGGGACCTTCCCCTTCGAATTCTATGCCGATAGTTTGCAGTTACTGTAATTTTGTGTCTATGAAAAAACTGAAAGGCAAAATATCGGAGCTCACTGAAGATGGCTACTGAGGCCATTTTGGAGTAGGTTTGAGCCTCTTTATCAAAGTGAGGCTACAAGTAGGTGCCCACTGTTTCTTATGAAAGTGAGTTCTCAGTCACATGAAAATAAAACAATATCTTAGGCTCATGAAAAAAATTGCATGAGGACTTGCTTCGAAGAGGAAGCTGAAGTAAATTTGGAAATGGCCTAAAATGCCTGATGGTATGGAAAAGAAGGATGCATTTCTTGTTTTCATTTGGCCTGAGTATAAAATTTATAGGGAATGTGCCTCTACATGTATCATCGTCATCATCATCATCATCATTGTCATAATCACCGTCACCGTCACCGTCACCGTCACCATCATCATCGTTGTTATCGTTGTCATCATCATCGTCGTCATCATCATCATCATCATCATCATCCATCATCATCATCATCATCCTCAGTCCTTTTCAAGTTATGTATTGTATAGGGCACAAACAAAAGCTTTCCATTCTGGTCTACTTTTAGCTACACTGTAGTTGTACAGAGCAGTCCACCTTCTCTAATCATCTCCATGCTTTCATTATGTCTGTAGCTGGAGGCATTTCTACTCTTCTCTTAATAATAAATAATAATAATAATAATAATAATAATAATAATAACTGTTTATTTACAAATCCAAGGAAAGCGTAAGAGTAATGTACTTGTACATGTACGATGTGTAAAAGGAGTAATGCAAAGCAATGCTCAACACAACTATCACATATTATGGTCTTTCACCTTACATATCTCTTAACCCCATAATTGCTACATGTACCTGGTGTTTTTTATCTGAAGTCGTTGCTGCATGTAGAAACATGGAGTATACTTTTTATTGCTTAGTACATGTATATTTAATATAGACTGAGTTACTGAACGTTCAGCTACCCCAAACTACAACCAGTTGCAAAAGTACATGAGACACCACACTTAATCCTGACTGAAAAAAGGTCTTCCTGATCGCGCGGACGTTTGCTCCCCTCCTCCCCTCAACAATGTTGGTACAAATGTGAAGCCATGCAGAAAATGTGTTCCAACAACATTGATTAGGGGAGGGTGAGGAGAGGAGTCTTGCCTGCCATGTAGTACTGGCAAGGGAGAGTTTTAGGAGAACAGTCTGTTTATTATCAGAAGTACAGTGTCTCAACATTTTTGCAATTGGTTGTAGCTTAACACTCTGAATCAAAGTATATGTTAGTAATGCACAAATCATTGTCCTTATAATTTCTAGGTAAGCAAGTTTCAGGATACGAACACTTTAGAGAGTGTGGAGAAGAGGATCTAAGAGTCAGAGGCCGACAAGACGGCTTCTTACAAGCACCAGTAGAGGAACCTGTACATGAAAATGCTGAGGAACATGTGGCTGATCAGCAACCAAAACCCAACCAAAGGAAAAATGTGCGGTCAAAGCAGTGCCCACGCTGCCGCCAGAAGTGTCTGAAAGATGACAGTAACAACAACCATCTGAAATGCTGGAACTGTAGGACAAATTTTTGTTATCAGTGTGGCAATATTATTAAGGTGGCGTTGCACTTTACAGCTGCAAGTTTATGTGTGCAGTTTTCTGATGACTAAGTGGCATCAAGCCACAGGAATTTTTATATCTAACTCTATTGGCTGCACTGCCTCTTTTGATCCATGTGACATTTTACAATATTTATGAGCAGTAAGTTTAAAGATGTAATAATTATAAACAGGGTAATCCAAGTGGAAAGTGGTAGTTTGTCAGGCTTCTTCTTAAAGGCATTTCCTTCTTCCCTTGGTATCTCCAAAGCAGTCTTGTTCCAAGGGTATAGGGGCAGGGGGACGGGGGCAAATAAAAAAAAAAATATATATATATATAGTATTTATGTTCGAAAGAATTTTTCTTGCTAATATTTGGAGAAGTCCCCTGTTTTCTAAATTGGGTGGTGTACTTGGACTGACAGACCTTCATTTTATTTTATTTGCTATTCTCTAACATTTTCATTGAAGGAAGCAGTCTATAATTTACCTTTTCATTACTTATTTAATATATTTACAGTGTTCTGAAAGTTGAAATCAAATGTATGGGAGTGGGGATTTGTCTTTTTCTGTGGAACAGTGACAAGGGAGTAGATCACCAAGTAAGAAAAGAAACTGCAAATTCTTTACATTCTCAGTAGAGACTCCAGTGCAGATATTTGCTTCCCATTTTGACTTTCTCTTGAGCCCCAATTTGATTTACCTGACTACCTAGCAGTGCCTCGGTCTTGAGGAATTGAACCATTCAGTGACAATGTTGACAGGAATTTTTAGGCAACATTTTCCAGGTGCCTAACAGTCTAGATACCGGTATGTTAGTGAGCACATTTAATTTGGAGATCAGCCTGTGGTAGATCACACAGTTTTGCCTTTTAAAAGGCCATAAAGCAATATAGGATTTATACAGCAAAGAAATGGCGCTACTCAGAAGTGAGAAAAAAAAATGTTTGTTATGGTCTTAAGTTATCAGGATTGAAGATGTGTTAATTGTGCTTCAACCCATCAAAAGAATGGTAGAATCGTGGTAAACTTATAAAGAATAAAGAAGATACAAAGTATCTTAAGTTATAATTCTTAACTATTTTAATTTTTTGCTTATAATTTAAGCAAAAAAAGCAAAAAAAATCAGGTAAATTTGTAGAAGTTTAGGTCCAATTATCTAAACAGGAGTTTCTTTTTTAGTCTTTCTTTCATTAATTACGAACAGGCAAATATTTATTTCAATATTAGAATTTATACAATTATAATCCTAATTATTTATTTATTATAATTTATATCTGTTTAGTCCTTTTTCTCTAGGAATTGGTGTGATGCAAGTAGGCATTCCTCTTATCATAATTATATTCTCTAGCTTAAATAATGTACTTGTTCAGTTTACAAGACTATAATTCATTCACCTGTAAAAGAGGGTAATATTTATTATAAATAAAATGTGATAAATTTTGGGGTTAGAATTAGTGGACATTGTAACATTCAGTCCTGAAGACTAAATTTATAGACTCATGTGTAGAAGATTTAAAACCTTACGCATCTATCAATGTTAGACCCAATCTCGTACCCAGAGTTCTCAGCCTCTTTGGCCAGTGGTTAGTCGCAAGGAGAGACTCTGGGATAATGGAAAAAAATCAAATTTTTTGATTGGCTGGCCCGTAACGGCTTCCATTGTTTTACCCCAGATTTTCCAGAAAAATGGTGGTCCATTATCCCAGAGTCTCTCCGGGCGTCCACCCACTGACCAAACAGCCTGAGGACTCTGGGTACAAGATTGTGTTTGATCATTACCATTACCATTACCTGAGGCTACTAGATGTTAAACTAAGCCGTCCAGGGGTCATAAATTATTTCAGCAGGTCCAAAACCCTCATCAGAAACAGCTTTTTAATAGATTGGTGAGATTCTCAGCAATGCATAACCAAGACAAACATAGTCGAACCTGAGTCTCACCTTTTCTATGTAACACAATTCTATTCACTTGCTGGCTTACTCACCACAAGGCAGGAACTGCTCAGAACTAAACATAGAAAAACAGAAATTAGCACAGAAGGATTTTAGACAAGACCTCCAACCAGATAACTTATTATTACATCTTGTATTCTCTCTGACGTGTAGTGGGCCATAATGACTCCCTGTACTGTCAACAACTGCTTCCTGTTCAAATTTAACATGCTCAAGCCTGCATGATAAGAAAGGGGATGGCAAGAAGGCAAACAGTTCCCCCTTTCCCATCTCCTTTTAGGTGCAGTACCAGAAGGGTGTCTACTGTAGCTCTTCTGATAATTAGCCAGTGGAGGCTTGCTTATTTAATTCAGGCATTTTTGAGCTGGGGGATGGGAGGCTTCAATAGAGATGGTCGCTTTTTTACTTTAGGAAAACGAGGCACCAGCAACAGCAGAGAAAGGAAATTATTCTGCATAAGGAACTAGAAGGTAAAGGAGAATACTGTAAAAGCTCTATTAACCCCAGGGGGCTTATTTAATTTCAGGCCTCATTAACGGGGAGCTTATTAGAGAGGGGGGCTTAATAGAGAGAGGTGGGGTGGGGGCTTATTTCAAATCTTAAATATGCCGTTTTCGTCTCAAAATAATTTTTGTCCAAAACTCGAATAACTGCAGTGAAACTTTATTTAATTCACAGCAGCAAACAGTATTATGTGCTTGAGTGTATATTTGTTTAAAAACAAACCAACTGGGCCGCTTGAAGTGGATTTTGTAAGAGGAAATAGGAGGGACTAATTATAAAATCTCATGTCCTGAAAAGGGGGAGGGGGCTTATTAGAGAGAAGGGGGGGGGGGGGGAGGCTTATTAGAAAAACCGACTTCCAAACAGGAAGCTTATTAGAAAGGGCGGGGGAGGGGGTTAATGGTGACGGGGGGCTTAATAGACCTTTTACGGTAATTGAAAAATGAAAAGATAAAACCAAATAATTAGTGTGTTTGGAACGTCCAGTACGTTGATAGACCGCACTTTGATCAGAGCGCGTGAAGAAATGCATTTGTTATTAACTAATCAAGTCTATTGTTTCTTGTAATTTGGTTGTGAACAAAAAGGTGGGAAGGAAAAGGGGACGGGGTGTGGGCTTAAAAGTGAGGTGGGGCTTGATATATAACTCCCTCTAAAAATAGGGTGCTTTTTTTTGGAGAGGGGGCCTTAGGAGAATTGGGGAGGAGGGGGCTTGGTGGAGGATTTTCGATAATTGGCCATTTTCTAAACGAGTGAGGGCCTGGGAACGAGTTTTAAAATTTATTTATTGGAAAAAATTGTTGATACTGCGTGAAAGAGCATCTTAAAAATGGTCACCTTGCTAACTTTGACGCTGTTCAGTTGAATTGGAGCTGAAACAAAAGCTTTTGAAAATTGTGAAAATTAGAGACTTTGTATGGTTTGGAGGGACACATTTTCCGAAATAGAGACATTTGTATTAGCCTGTGTACAGCCGCCCCTCCTTTCAAAAAAGTCGGAAAGGAGCGTCTGTGATTTACCGTTGATAATCGGCTGTACACAGGCTACATTTGTATGGGATTTTTTAAAGATCTAAATGTATGTCAACTGGCGACTTTTCTACCAAACATAGTCAAACTTGCTGAAAGTACCGGTACTTATTTTGAGATACCCTTTCATATGAGAATCGATTTAGTTCAATGCCATTAATTTTCAATGAAGTTTGGATTCGTTCCCAGGCCATTACTCGTTTAGAACATAGCACTCGTTCCGTTTCCCCATACCATATCCTAATTTTCCAAATTTGAATCTGCAATATCCCAGCAACCTTTCGAAACTGAAAACATTGAAGGATTGCATCGTGGTGATGCAAACTAAAAGTAATACTTCCAGCAACGTTCGTGCCTCTCGACCAAAGTGGTTTAAATACAGGGAACATCGTAAAGCTATCTGCGAATCGATAATTTATCGTGTATCATCGTCTAAAAAAAAAAGAAAAAAATTGGTCTAAAATCCGAGCTCACTGCAGATCTATCAACATGGCGGAATCTATGGAACTTTTATGCGAAGCTTCTCTCGAAGAACAACAAGAAGAAATAACTGCTCTTCAGTCGATCTTTGAGGATGATTTTCAATTAATACAAGGCGGCGATGGCAAAGCTAATATTCGCTTTGACTTGAAAGTCAAAGTCAATAACCCTCACGATGTAATCGACTTGGAAGCTTTCATTCCTGTAGAAGTTTTCGAAGACCTTCCTCGAAGAGCTTGTTCTAGTGGTAATGATCCAGGCAATGACCTTAGAAAGGATCACAAAGACGATAAAGAAATTGGTACTTCGAGTGATAATTTTTCCAATGAAAGTAACCTTAACGTGCAAGAAAATGGATTAGAAGAAAGTTCCACAGGAGAAAAAGAACCCCTCTCCAGCGTCCCTGTGCCTCCCGAATCCTCTGCTGACAGTTTGTCAACGCGAGCAAAACCTGGCTTTACCAGATCCGTGTCCCTTCAGCACTGGCACATAAAAGCCAGCATCAGATACTTGACTCCAATACATATGACTTGCACATTCCTTCCACTCTACCCCACAGAATGCCCACCTGAATTTTCACTGGCCTGCCTGTGGCTCACTGGAAATCAGTTGCAAGAATTGCAAGAGAGGCTGATGAAGCTGTGGAAAGAAACACCCAGCTTACCGATTGTCTTCACTTGGGCTGACTGGTTACAAAATTATGCGTATGAGTACTTGCATTTGGATTCGCACTTGGTTCTGAAGGAGTCTGAACCGTACAAAGCAGAGTTACAACCAGAAATAGAAACAGCAAGTAGAAGCCATGGGTTTATGTCAAATGAGCAATATAATATAAAGCTGGAGACGGCCTTGTTAACCATCTTTGAATTTGACCTTGAGATGGCAAGGCAAACCTTTCAACTGGGCAGACACACGTGCAAGATTTGCTTTGACGAAAGGGATGGTGCAGAATTTCATTACTTAGAGGAGTGTGGGCATTTCTTCTGCACTGATTGCTTGAAAGCACATTGTGAATTGCATGTTGGTGGTGGAACTGTGTTGAACCTCCTTTGTCCAACTCTTGATTGCAAAACTGCCATCCCACCAGGGACACTCGGAGAGGTCCTGGATGCAGAGAAGCTTGCACGTTGGGAAAGGCTTCTCCTCAGCAAAACTTTAGACATCATGGGGGATGTAGTTTACTGTCCAAGATGTAATGTAGCGGTTGTTGTTGACGAGGATGAAACTTCAAAACTAGGCCACTGTGCAAATTGCTTCTTTGCATTTTGCACAGAATGCTATGAGCCCTGGCACCATGGGCAGCCATGTTTTACAGACGAGTCAGATTCTGGTGACGAAGGACAGAGCAAAAAGTCAAAGAACACAAGATCTAAGAAAACAAAGGGCAATAGAAAGGGTGGAGATGACGAAGCTCAAGCCAGGAGTCGTTCTGCAATAGCTCTTAAAAGACAACAGAGAATGCAGAGGGAAAGGGAACACAAAATTGTCATGAGCAACTTATCATTTATCCGGATGATGAAACAAAAGGGAACCTATCAGTACTGTCCCAAGTGCCGCATGGCTGTGGAAAGAATCTCAGGCTGTAACATGATGCACTGTAGCCAGTGTGGTGCAGGTTTCTGCTGGATATGTGGTATGTAAAATTTTATGGTTGATGATAAAACATTAAATCACATGACTGTATAGGAAATCTGCAGTGAGTTTTAGTACATTTTCTTGTGGTTAATCGTAACAGTATGTGTGTTTTTGAAAGTTTTTGAAATTAAGTGAGTGCAATTTGAGAACTTTTAAAATCATGACTATACCTGGTTCAATTGGAACAGAAAAAGGAAAAAGTATTTTTAAGGGTGGAGATGTGTGGGTATTATGGGCACTGTGAAAAATGCTCAAGGTGGCCACTGATTCCTTCACGTTAACTCCTAAATTTAGGAATAAATTTTATACGAACCTTGTTTGTTAATCAATTGGCATTTATGTTGCAGGTAAAAATTAAATTCAGGTAACTTTTTTTAACCTTATAATAAGAGCTAGGAGACAAAGGTAATTGAAATTTAATCTAGGTTAAAATGTTTTACCTGAATTTAATTTTTCTCTGTAACATACAGTCAGTTAAGATATCTGTTTTGTTTTGGATTTTTACATTTTAGTGTTAAAATAAATTTGTTACTGTCATCTCCACAAATTGTGTTTCTCTGAGTAAATCTCATTAATTTCCATCACTTTGAAATTTTACTACTGCTTTCATGTTAATTTCCCTAATATAGGGAAGTAATTTGTCCTTCAATTCACATCAGTTTGAAAATTACCTAGTATTAAAGTAAAATTGTTATAAAATTATGTATGCTTACTACAGTGCGCTTTACTCCACCTCCTGAAAGTGACTTAACATTAGGCTGAAAGATGGGGGGGGGGGGGGGGGCTCACATATTTGCATGACATTCATAAGGGTTTGTGGGTCCTCACTAGCACCCCCAACTTAGGCTTCCAGTGGAAATCCCATAGCCAGTCTGTTCTAGAAAAACCAATTCTTCCATTTCTATATTTTACAGGCAAGCAGATTTCAGGTTATGACCACTTTGGAACTTGTGGAAGAGAAGAAGTGAGATTCCGAATCCCTGAAAGAGGTCCATCACTTGGAGAAACTATGATTCAGGAGTACCGACTGGCCAACCCAAGAAAAAAGTTACGGCTAAAACTGTGTCCCCGCTGTCACCAGAAATGTCTCAAAGAAAACAGCAACAACAATCATCTGAAATGCTGGGCCTGTAAGACAGCCTTTTGTTATCAGTGCGGCAAGGAAATCAAGGGAACGGTGACTCTGCACTTCACAGCTCCCAGCTCATGCTCGCAGCATTCTGATGACTAAAGAATAATATGTCATGTAACACTTTTTTATAACTCCCCCCTCCTCATTAGAATAATGAGCTGCAATAGCTCTGGGCAAGAGAGAACTTGATGAAATGTTATGTCAGGTTACTTCAAAGAGAATGTTCACTCAAGGACATCAAACATAATTCATCTTATTTGTTAGAAATATTTAAAGTTTTATTTAAAAACTTGAAGTAACATTTATAGGTGAGGTGAAAAAAATGTGGGAAACGATTGTAGTTGTCCATCTTTGCATTTGAATTTCCTGTCCACTGAGCCATTTTGGATTTTGTGATGTTACATGGGTACAAACATTTTTTTCTGTCAAATAATCAGGCAACCATACGACTTCGCTACAAAGATTTGTTCGTTTGTTTGTTTTTCTGCAATCAATTGTTTTAAAAATTCAAGCTAGTGCCAACTGTTGGAAACTTAATTGAAGGGTGTTCCGCAAAAGGGGCGTATGTCGCTTTTTTGCCTAGTTAAAATCCAAATCTCTCTAAACTCACTCTGCTTTGGCATACAGACTGGTTATGATGTCAGAAATGAAGTTCTGAACTTATTTTGCGATTAAAAAGCTAGGATCCGAAGGATTAGCTTATGACTTTTCCCCAAAACTCAAGAAACAAAAACAAAAGGAGCTGATGCATGATTGATTTCTTTTGTCTGAGTTGGTCCAGTTGTAGGCAAAAGTCATGTGCTAATTAATTTTGCTGAATCCAGGCCTTCAAATCACAAAATAAGTTCAGAACTTCATTTCTGACATCATAACCAGTCTGTATGCCAAAGTAGAGTGAGTTTAGAGAGATTTGGATTTTAAGGCAAAAAAGCGATATACACCCCTTTTGCGGAACACCCTTCAATTGGTAGAGCACAGGACTACCATGCCAGAGGTCATGGGTTCAAACCCCGACCAGACCAACACCCAGGGTTCTTAAATAACTGAGGAGAAAGTGCTGCTTTTGTGTTATGGCATCTGCAAAGACTTTCTAGTCCATGAATGACATATGAAATGAATCATATATGAACTGCGGATATGAAATCAAATGAGGATCATTCTTCATTTGACTTTCTAGTCCGTAGGTCCTGTCTTGCAACACTTTTTCCTAATAATCTGTGGGACGTTAAAGCAGGCGCGGATCCAGGATTTTGAAATGGAGGGTGAATTTTCTCCACCTCAATCAGAGAAATCAAATATTATTTCAATATTTGAGGGATAAGAAAAACAAAAGAAAGAAGGGGGGCTCAGAAAAAAAGGGGGGGGGGGGGTGAAAATTTACCCATTTCACCTCCCCTGGATCCGCGCCTGTAAAGAACCCACACACTGTTTGAAAAGAGTCTGGGGACACCGTTCCTGGTGTGGTGGTCATGCAATCTTTATCTCTGATTTCATGTCTTTCACATTCATGCATGGGCTGGGTGGGTGATTCAGATCAAATATGCAATATGCAATGCAACGACATTGCGAGACAAGTTGCACGGAACATTGTGCCGAAGATTTGAAAGAAAGCCTGAAACGACTAACTCGCGCTCACAATAATATTACCGTTATTAATGGGAACTGACTGTTGCTAATGAAGATTATTCAAAGGCTGGTTGTTTCGAATTGTTATTCAAAACAACATGAAATAAGTTTCTCCAAATAAAAAGTGTATATGTTTTCGCGTGTGTCGCTATTTTATCAACTTCGAACGGTCCATGTACGGTACAAGTTCTAGCTACCTGAAAGTAGCGACCCTCCGAAAGTAGCGATAAGGAAAGGCTGCTAAATCCCAGCGAAAGTAACGAGGGTCGTTACTTTTGGAACTTTGCGGTAGTCGAACTCGTGTCTCTTTTGAATCTAGTACTCTAAGTCATGCCTTGCAGAACTGAAAGTTCTATTGTTGATTTTTCTTATTTTACCACCTAAATTGGCTAGCCTGTTGGTAACCTGTCGGTAATCTGCCGGCCGACAGTTGGACGGCTGTAGATGGAAAGATGGAAGGGACCTGTTCTTCACAGTACAATTACCAAATAATGAAGATGTTTCAGTCAGCCTGCAACAGTTTGCCCTCTTTTAATAGCCAAAAGACTCGACCAAAGCTTGCATTTTTCGGTTTTTGGATATCCTTTCAACAGTTACAACTTCAAACATGTTCAAAGTGCAGTTTTCAATTGGGTGTCACAGCGCGCGGTTTTTTCTTTCTTTTTCTTTACTTTAACGCAATTGGTTTTATTTCAGTTGCTTCTCGTACACCCTAGAGCACTTCTCACTATAAAATAAGTCTTTTGTAAAAGGTATTTTTTTTTTGGCTTTGCTTTACTTCGCTCCGTAATTGGTTGACAGAACTTGCGCTACTCGTACTCTCAACCAATGAGAAGCAAAACCAAAGCCAATCGTGACTTGCACGCACGCATTTTCGCGCGCCTGGCGCCTGCCCTACTGATGTAATTGTTTTGAATGCTGATTGGCTATAACCACGCTATTCACGTCTGATGAGAATGATCGGAGTAATTGCTTTGGTTTTACGAAACTCAATTGAAAAGCGCTCTCTTCGCAAATGATAGACATGCGAACATAAACCGGTACCAACCGGAATGCTTGAAACTGGAGCGTTATGGGATTAGCAAGCGAAAATGTTTCCTCTGTTCGCAAGCTTTCGAGGAGATCAATCCACGGATGAGTACAGATTTCTTTTGTAGTAAGGATTTCTGACAGCTTATTACTTCTGTAGACTACTACTTTATATGATAAAAGCGAGATCAAAAACACCAACTGCCAAAAGACAGCTCTTGAAACAACTGAGTTATTTAAATTGGGAAACATGCGGAATGCATGGTCAAATCTCTTCAAGCAGATCAAATAAATTTATGGGCAAAGATCTAGAGAACAAGCTGAAAGAATTCTACTAAAAACCTCAGTGTTGTTGTTGTCACTGGCTGCTGCAGCCTTCCTCAGCTAAAGGTGATGTTACACGAGCCGATTTCGAGCGCCTATTTTTAACGCAGCATTGTTGTCCGAATTTTGTTGGAGTTGGTGCGTCTAACACCCCAGCCGTCGACTTTAACGCAATATCGTCCCTAAGCAGCGAAAAATGTTGCGTTAAAAATCGTCTCGTGTAACATGCCGTTGCTGACCGTTGCCATAACAAAGCTGCGTTAAAAAATTGGCCCGTGTATGTTACACGAGCCGATTTTTAATTCATGTTAAACGAGACAACTTTTAACGCAACTTTGTTGCGGCAACGGTCGGCAAATGCATGTTACATGAGACAATTTTTAACGCAGCATTGTTCGCTGCTCGGGGACGATATTGCTTTAAAAGTCGACCGCTAGGGTGTTACACGCATTGACTCGAACAAAATTCGAGCAACAATGTTGCAGTTTTTTTAATCGCTTTCAAAAACTTGCAACATGTTGCCTCAACAAAATTTTGCGTTAAAAATCGTCCCGTGTGCCATGTTACACAAGACAACTTTGAACACAACAATGTTGCGTTAAATGTCGGCGTTAAAAATCGGCTCATGTAACATTACTTTAAGACTGAGTACCGACCGAGTTTTTTCACCGGTGATTAATGGCCCAAGCGCAAAGCATGCGGGCCATGAATTAATGGGAAAAACGAGGATCCGTAACTTACACTACGGACCGAGAAAACGAGGCTAGTAAGATATTTATTATATCTCTGAGGTTAATACGGCGCGCGGGAAAGAAAACTAGTTGAAGTCAACTGGGCCGTACTGTAGAATGCAGCCCACAAAATTGACCAATCACAGCGCACGTACTAAGTGAGAGATATAATAAATCTCTATAAGCAGCAACACGTTTCCCTAAAGAAAACATAGACAAGTAAGAATTGTCGATAGAAAAGAACAACGTTTCGGTGACATTAAGCGAAAAATTTTCTGACAGTATATTTTAATGTATTTGAACTTGAAAATGGTGTCACGATGTCTTATCTAGTCTATCGCTAATTTGTACTTGTCTAAGAATGTAAATGACTAATGTAAAGACGTCCAGGTGTTATATGACAAGATAGATAGATAGATATCAATTAATGGATGTATTTTGTATGTGTCTGTCTTGTATTTGCTTTTGAAGCACTGAAGCTTTTTAAAAATCATTTGAAATTGATTTGTCTTTTTCTATTACATATGCATTTGACTTTAAAAGTGACAACCTCATGGTGTCTCATAACTGGATCAGACTATTAAACTGAACAAACAGGAACTTCTGAAAAATGTAGTGTTGGTTCAATATCACTTCGCAAACAGAACAAACAGAAAGCGGACACTAAATGAGTGAACGATGAAGACATTAACTACAACCACGGTTTATTGTTGAAAACAAAAATATGAACACACGACTCTGAAACGACGCAAACGGACATTAAATTGTTCGTTACAGGTGGGCAAAATCTCTAAATGACACTTGCGCGCCACGCGGGAATTTAATAGTTTCTCTGAGACGAGAGATCAAGGAAAGTTTGCATTGAAATATAATAATAAATATTTTATTCGATGGTTTTGCTTATAATACGTGAGACATTTTCCCCACACTCTCGCAAAATATCTTGAACCTTCGAATAAGAATAAGATGTATGTATACCTATACTTAACTCAAATATGCATGCAAAAGTGCTGCATATATACTGTACTTACTCGCTGGTTTATCAAAAATATATTTTCTTCGTTGTGCTCACTCGTTTGACTTCTGATATTTCTCCAACTCTTGCGTGGAGTAAATTTAGGGCAACTCTATTCATGCTTGCCGTTTTTTCAACTAAGTTAGTAATTGGAGCGTTAGCTCATAAGCAACGAGGACGACAACAGCCAAGAGAACGCCACAAAACAGTAGGTTTAATAAGCAAAACCAATCTCTCTTCACGTGCGTTTTACATTTTGATACATTTCTACAACAACAACGTGAAATGGGCAAATTTTAGGTTTTCTCGAGAACGTAAGCGCATCTCGACAAATTTTTCCTTCTTTTTTTCCTATAAGTTGACGTCGATCATAGCAATTCATAGTTCCTGGACAGATCGCCGGCAGTTTTCAAAGTTAGACCATTTGGAGTTACAAAAACGAAAAGTTAAATTTCGAAATGACGTTTTCATTGCCGTCGACGTCCTCGTTGCTTGAGCTCCCTAGCGTGTCAGTGATGCACATATAATTAATATATGGGGCTGTGCGGAAATCTTTACAAATTCAGAATTCTTTCTCTAAAACTAGTTCCTAAGTAAAGTATAACAAGATTTGATTGGCTTACCTCGGCACCACTTTCTTCTGTACTGAAAATATGCTCGTTCAAATATTTTCCACCTGTACACAACGAGGAGCGTGAATCGTGCAGTGACCAAGTTCCTTTACTTGTGCATTTTTTATTAAGAGGATAATACAAAGAATGAAAATCTCGATTTCACCTGTCAATTGTCAGGTTTAATGGCTCTGAAGGCCGGTAATGGGTATTAATGGGCCTTTTCTAATTGACATTTTTAGCTTTAAGGCCAAGAGGCCCTCTTGGTTTCGGCATTTTAAATTACCATACCTAAGGTGAGACAACTCGCCCTTTGAGTTTTCTCGCCCACCGAGACGAGTTTGCGATCCGCATGTAAACAGTTGGCAGAACTGTTGAAAGAAATTAGTGGAAAAATGGCTTGCCCAGGGTAACTCAAGGGTAGGGCTTTCTCGGGTACCCAAGACTATATAAAGGGGCCTTTAGCGGGGCCTGTTTATATGGTCTCGGGTACCCGAGTATGTGAACGAGCGCCTAGCCTTAATGGATTTGGAACATGCTTCTGCTAGTAACACCACAAATAACAGCATGAAAAATTAAAAATTAATATCAAGCGTATTTTCAGTAGTTGCTGAAATTGTCCGAGTCACGAAGTGACGAGGGCAATTTCAGTCAGCTAAGCGAAGTAAAAACACCCGTCCAACCGAACAAACAATTCAACTAAGCTTACGAGTGTTAATTGATGATTATTATTTACATCCATTCGAGAGATAAATGCGAGTTTCAGTCCTGAACAAAAGTAACAACAATTAAACCAAATGTTAAAACTGAAATTTATTTAATTCACCTGTACTGTAGAGGTTCCACAAAATACACATCAACTTAAAAACACGCATTCGTAAACATAGCAAACGGTTTGTCCAAAGAAAGAACTTTGTCCTCCAAGTTTGAGCTACTCGTTCCTCCCATTAATGGTAAACTGTTCTGTGACCCTTTTTGGTGAGCTGCAAGGTGCCGTGGTAAAGTAAAGGCCTTGACGCGCTCAATCATTTTGTTCTTCAACCGCACAATCCCTCTGCGCCGAACGCCATGAAAGTCGATCCAAGTTTTAAGCCTTTTACGAAAAAAATCTTTTGCTCTTCCTTTCTCCACTCGAAAATTCACCTTCCTGAGTATTTTTTCAAACTAGCTCTTCATCTTTACGCCCCTTTTAGCGAATGCATGCGCCAAAATTCAGTCGAATCTCACTGAACAATGTGCTTTCAGACTGAGAAACAACTTGCACTTTGATGGTTTCTGAACTTTGATGGTTTGACATTTTGACAGCTTTGGTCGTGTTCAACCAATAAAATGTTTTCAACCATTCTAACAAGGTCTGTTTTAGCGTGCCTTATCAGAGTACAGATGCACAGCTGACGCCACCGTAGGATTGTAAAATAAAGTTTTCCGAAATTTTAGCCGAACGCGTGAAGAAATTAAGAAATTCTTTACTATAAAACAAACAAAAAAGTCTTATCCGTGCTTTGTTCTGTTGTGAGGCACTCAAGGAAGTGGCGAGAGCACTCAAGAAGTAGTTAGGAGCAATCGCCTGCGGCGCGTGCTTCTTCCTACTTCTTTCGTGCCCTCGTCACTTCCTGGCGTGCCTTATAACTGAACAAAGCACGGTTAACGCTTTTTTATTTGTTAAATTAGGTAACGTTCCTAGTGACTTAACGTACTTCATAGTACTGTTAGTAAAGTGTGTAATTTGTGTTTAGGATGGCATACATATTTTACTTGTAGAATGTTTGTATATGTAATGTAAGAGTAATGTAAGATAAACAAATTGAATAATTCTTTAAAAAGAACTGATGTAATTTAACTGCAAAAAATTTAGACGAATTCCTCGAATTCGAGGTGGGCGTGTGCTCCTCATTTGTGTCACCATTGCTAAGAAAAATTTTGACTGATCTTTAAAACTCTTGTGTGTCGAATAAATGTTTTTATACGGCACTTCAAACTGGTGACTCATTCCACAGGACGAAATTGAAACAACATACCATTCCGTCTTTCGGTGCTTTTACGAAAAAAGGCAATACTGACGTAACCGAAGAAAAAATAAGGTTAGTGGATAATAAAAATGAGAGATATATTAAAAGTTGCATTTTACCGTAAATGGCGTACAGGAGACCGGTCTTTAAAACTCCCGTGTGTCGAATAAATGTTTTTATACGGCACTTCAAACTTGCGACTCATTCTTTTTAGCACGAGGGATGGATTTTTATGACCGTGTTCTGCGGGTGCTGATCTCCCTGGTCTTCATTTCCTCAGAATTAGTCTTTGCGACTCCGAAAAATGGGGGCTGCCCGTATGAATTTCCCACCAAAATGCAGAATAAAATTATCTCTAGTGTAACATTTCAATTTGGCTTACGGGAGGGCTGGATGGACGTGCGTCATAACCAAAACCAAAATTTCTCTCATTGATAGGTTACCATATTTTCGTTTCATATTTTTCTTACTCAATACTTTGGGCCCCGCTATTACTCTCATGGCTCAGGTTCTTGAAATTCAGGGTTTGTTGGGAAATGAATCTTAAAACAAGGATAAAATATCTTGTGTCTTCTAGCTTTGAGCAGCCAAATGAGAAATAAATCAACCATTCCACGAACGCCGTTCATTTCATTTTCTTTGGTAGCCTGCATACTCATCTTATACTAGTCCTAGCGTATGAAGGGTTTAGTTGTTGGTACCGACTGCTTTCAGTTTCTTGTAGAGCACTGAGATCCCGAAATTTCATTTTCAAGGCGATAATCTTTAAAGCAAGTCACTTCTAGCTTTTTTCTTTGTGAATCTCTCAATAATTAACCTTCACTGTAACGTACTATTCGTAGTGTACATGTAATTGTTGATTTCGCTTTCCTGCGGAGTTCCGTCTTTTCACTTTCCACGGCAAAAGGCTTAAAAGGAAGAGATTTGGCGGTAACCGTCAACAAACGTGAATGCGTCGAAAAGTGCAGAATAAAATTATCTCTAGTGTAACATTTCAATTTGGCTTACGGGAGGGCTGGATGGACGTGCGGACGGTGACGTCATAACCAAAACCAAAATTTCTCTCATTGATAGGTTACCATATTTTCGTTTCATATTTTTCTTACTCAATACTTTGGGCCCCGCTATTACTCTCATGGCTCAGGTTCTTGAAATTCAGGGTTTGTTGGGAAATGAATCTTAAAACAAGGATAAAATATCTTGTGTCTTCTAGCTTTGAGCAGCCAAATGAGAAATAAATCAACCATTCCACGAACGCCGTTCATTTCATTTTCTTTGGTAGCCTGCATACTCATCTTATACTAGTCCTAGCGTATGAAGGGTTTAGTTGTTGGCACCGACTGCTTTCAGTTTCTTGTAGAGCACTGAGATCCCGAAATTTCATTTTCAAGGCGATAATCTTTAAAGCAAGTCACTTCTAGCTTTTTTCTTTGTGAATCTCTCAATAATTAACCTTCACTGTAACGTACTATTCGTAGTGTACATGTAATTGTTGATTTCGCTTTCCTGCGGAGTTCCGTCTTTTCACTTTCCACGGCAAAAGGCTTAAAAGGAAGAGATTTGGCGGTAACCGTCAACAAACGTGAATGCGTCGAAAAGTGCAAGGTAAGTGCCACTATAACATAACATTGTCAAAACATAAAATGGCTCTATAACATTGGCGACCGTATAACCTGAAGGACCTTTAAAGCGCATTAAAACAATACTTGATCGTTTCTTAGACGAATTTCACCTTTAAACAAGATTTTACTGAGCCTTTTCTTTCAGTGATGGGTGAAAGTAGCTTTCTAAAACACTCAGTCTTGACGGAGGAAATGGAAGCCTCGATCGGTTAACTTTTAATCGAAGGTTATCTTTTCTCGGCTTTCCGGCAATCGGGTCGTGATGTTAAGAAAACAGCTTTGAAAGATCTTACATCTAGATTTCTTAAAATCTGAAACCAGAACTCAACAATAACTTTTAAATTCCGGCTGAATATTTTGCAGTATTTTTCGCAAATGGCGTCGTAAAAATTGCACTGTTCTCAGTTTCTTGGAATTCCTGTAAAGTCTTTGAAGGAAAATTGGTAATCTCGCAATTATCAATATTCCACATGCTATATTTGTGGTAAAATACGACTGACTATCGAATCTTAGATTTCACTTTTCTAGATGAGCAGCATCGAAGCAAGTTACTTCCTCACCTGGATCAACACTGAATTGCACAGCAATTGATTTATGTTTATTAACGGAAACGTCCACTCTTACAACAACTTAACGCTAAATTGTCAGAAATTATTTCAAGACTCCAAACTTTATTTCAAAACACTTAAAAGATATTATTAACTGGGAACAGCGTGCCTAAAAATTATTATAAAATTCGCATGCGTGAGGTCCCATTAAGAAAACTCAGTACTACTTTCAGTGTCTTGAAATTTTAGGAACTGAAAGCCCCGGATTGTCAATTTTTAAGACCATGGGTGGTGTGGTTTACAAACAATGTTCAAATAGGTTTATTTTTGTTTGCTTCTTTGCCGCAGCGTGAGCTGTGCATGCAATCACAGCTAGTTGAATCAGGCAAAACAGGAGAAACACAGGGAGACGCAACCAGCTTGATTAATATTATTGTTAACTTCTCAATGATTATCATATTCATAGTCCATGCAGTATTTGCCATGCTTATAATGACATTTATAACAATGCTATCAACTAGTTTCGGTTTCTTGGAATGCAAGACGAGTCCTGGATATTCGTCTTTGAAAACCAGACACTTTGAAGCAAGGCACTCTGAAGTCTATTTAGTGGAGAGCTTTACGTAATGTTTAATAAATGAGCAGGAGTGTTTTATCAAGTTTAAAACACGAGGCGCAGCCGAGTGTTTTAGGACTTGATAAAACACGAATTGCGAATTTATTGAACGGCTTAAAAAGCTTTACTTTGTTCTGCGGCATTTTGTAATATAGACGCATTTTATAATTAATAAGTTACGCATTTTGTAATAACGACTGCGGCATTTTGAAATAATGAATGCATTGTGTAATAAATTGTGCAGCATTTTGTAATAAATCCAACCTACGCATTTTGTAATAAGGGCTGCAGCATTTTGTAATATTTGTAAGTGTACGCAAATTGTAACAATTTCTGACGCAAATTGTAATGAGTTCTTTCAAATGATGTTAATGTGGTAAATGACACCGCTGATCTTTATTGTTGTTGATTGTTAGTATGAAATCAATATGTAACATTCATTCTATCACTGACTTACACTTTCTCTTAATGCCGCCCGTTCTTTCGCAATTTTTCTGATATACAGACAGCCAAAACCTTGTCCTTTGGTACTCGACTCTTCGTTTGCAGAGGGAGATGAGGGCATTTTAATTCTGGTTAAGTACAATAGATCGCTTTTACTGAAGTGCCCCAAAACGTTTTGACAAGGATTGTAGGCCAAGAGCCGCCAGTCGTAAAACCCCTGGGTCAGTGAGGGGATCTTTTAACACATAGGGATATCTGGAGAGTCTACCATCTCTTCTACCACCAAAGTACCGAAAGAACATTGCAATTCTAAGAGTTTGTTAATTACTTATAACAACGTATTGAACTTTAAACTTCGTAGTACATTGTCAATCAATCAATCATCAATCAATCAATCAATCAATCAATCAAATCAATCAATCAATCAATCTTTATTCAAAGAAACAAAACAAAAGAAAATAGTATGTTATTTGCGCCAAAAAATGTTTTTAATTCGGAACCAACCTAAACCTGTGGCATATAACTCGAGCAATGCATGATCCGAACGATTGCTATTAATTACACGTCTTAACTCAAGAATCAATCCACCTGAAGGACATACATACATACATACATACATCACATTATTTACCCTCGGATTTTAGAGTAGCTTGTGCAGCTAATATCTCCGAGCATTTAATCATCAGATGATAGATAGACCATCACACTGGGAACTACGTCCCCTACTCTTTTCGAACAGTGTGTGGGTTCTTTTACGTCCCACAGAATCAATTATGAAGAGTTGTGAGACGGGGCCTACGGTTTATCGTCCTTATCCGAGAAGACTAGAAAGTCTAACCATTAGCAGATGTTATTACAAAGGCAACACTATCTCCTCAATTATTTAAAGACCCTGAGTGTTGGTCCGACCGGGGTTTGAACCACCGACCTCCCGCTCGCTAGTCCGGTGCTCTACCACTGAGCTAACCGGTCGGCGGTATGCAGGACTAAACTCCTTCATGAGCTGCCTTACACTGATTATACCAGGACATCCGCCACGATAGTATATTTTCGGTAATAAGTGAGCGAAGGTATCGGCGCACTGACGAAATCAAGAGCACACATTTCTTACTCGCTGGAAAAGGATGCAGGCATCACTGGGGTTTGAAGATCTTGGCAATTATTTCGTTTGGAAGGTGGTGAAATGAACATGTCTCTTTGCTCCTTCTTTGCTGCTTATCATTGTCATTCTGATTCTCGTATATGCCCTCTTTTGCTGTCTGATCCTCTCTGTTGGCTCCACCATTCGTTTTGTTTTCTCTTTTACAATTATTTTCTTCCGCTTTCTCAGTTTCGTTTTCGTCTTCATTCCATACATACAGCATACTGGAGTCTCTTGGTTTTCAGTAGCATTTTCCTTTACCTCTAGGCACACATAATGGTCCTCTTGCACTTTTGCAAAGTGTCCTAGGTTGAAATTGGCAACTCCAACCTCAATGAATGGAGAAATCATTGTGTTTGCCTCCACACCGAGGAAAGAATGAATAGCTATTTGAACACTGAAAATGTTCAACGCAGCCTGCAAAGTTATATGATCTCCACAGGTGCCATCTTTGTTCAATTCAGCCAAGCATTAGGCCCATCCTTGACCAGCAAATAGTTTCAAGGGAAAACCCTCTGAATCGCTTCGATTTTCTCGTAAGTATCTTACAATCTCTTTTCTTAGCGTTTCTGGTGATCGCTCAATGCCTATCCACCTCAAGAAGAAACTTAGTGCGCTAAAATGACAATTGCCATCTTTCGGAGGATCAAAGGCAATAAGAGCGCTTTCTCTAGAGAACTCGAATCTATCCTCTCGAGTTAAAACAATACGAGATTTCTTTCGATGCAACCGCTTCTTTTGTTTTTGTTCTTGCTCTTTCCTTTATGCTTTCTCTTCCTGAGAACTAACACTTGTGATATCTTCGACCGAAATCCACTTCTGCACTCTTTTATGTGAATTTGGATTGATAAATTGATACTTTATACATTGATTAGAAGTTTTGAGATTTCTTGCAACTACCCGGCCTTTCAAAAGTGCCTTCGTTTTGGAGCGATCCTCCCTTTCCGTGACTTAAGCCTCAGCAATACTTTATCTCCTGGTTTATACTCTGTTGGAGGACGGTTGCGATGCATGTGCTTCTCCATCATCCGTTTTTCCAGCTTTCGGTTGTAAGACTTGGCTCTTTTCCTAATGTTTTTGACGGTCTTATGGTGTTCAGACAGGTCTTCCTTTGGGGTTTTTTTCCCATGGGGGGAAGGGGGGGGGGGGGTACTCCCTATAATGCCTATACGGGGAAGCTACGCCCGAAAGGGGTACCTTTTTCACGCTTCAGGTATATGAAAGGGTAGGGATTTCACAGGTTGAAGTATATGAAAGGGTAGGGAAATTTGTCCTTTAGGTATTTAAAAGGGCATTTCATTAAAATATTTCGCACACACATACCTTACGACTGTACTGTTTTAATTTATTGAACGCTATATGAAAATGATAGGAAGACTTCCTGTTTTAAGTGTACGAAAGGGGTATCATTTGTCAATGGAAGGTATTCGAAAGGGGTACCTTTTCTTTCAAAAATGGTATATAAAAGGGTAAGGGGTCGGACCTCGGGGCGGAGCCTCCCCGTACTAAATTTTATTTAGTAGCGTCCTGGTTTTTGTTTTTAAGATTCTGAAGCACAACTGTCAATGTCGTAGTTTTCTAAAGATGGTTTTGTCACAACATTCGATTTTCGCCCATAGTACACTTCAAAGGGGCTTAACCAGCCAAGTTCGTCTTTCTTTTCTTCCTTTAGGATTCTGCAGTACCCTGACTGGTTTTAGGCCCAGTTGATTCCTTTCCCCTTCATAGTCAGCAAGTCATACGTCATTTTGTCACGCAATCGTCGGAGAATATAACAAAAGAGCAACAACAACCGATGAATTGAACAAGAGGCTACAATTAGCCTAAACTCGGGCTTGCAAAAAACAGTATTGTATCCCTAATTTAGCGCTAAACAAAAGAATAGAGAGAAGTCTCTCTTTCTAATATCGGACGCATTGCGCTTAGCTTGTGTTGGAGTCTATTTCTTTAGACCCCTATCAACATATATTCCTCTAAAATTACAAAATTGCCTTACAGCTCAACCATTGAGAACAATAATCATAACACTTGTAAAAAATATTTCTAAAAGAACAAGAAAAAGAGAAGCAGAAAAAAAAGCCCGTGATATATACCACTAAAAGACATCAAACCTGGGTTAGCTGCGTCACAGGCAGGAACAATGACGTTTAGGCCACAGAGTTTTTTCGTTATGCAATGTGATAAAAATAGTGTATTGATCCAACAAAAACTAAGCACACTTGATTTGGCTTCGATGGATAATTGTTTGAGAAAGGAAACGCTTATCGAACGATGTAGGTTTTTTTCGCATAAACGTTAATGGAGTCTCGGTGAAATGTGAGTAGAAAATTAATTAGCAGAGTGAAACTGTTTACAAATACGTCAATCCAGGGTCATTTGAAACATAAGAAAGGAACGTTTCTCGGACAGCTTCAAGTCACGCAAGTACATTTGTAAAAACTAATCGCTTATCATTCAAATATTAAAGTCAAGAAATTGAGATATAGTGACAAAATAGTAAATAAACTACCTGTCAAAGTCTCAGGGGTGTGTGATATCCCGTACTTGAGTTATTCAACAAAATGTACATCTCAATGGAGCGGATACGGGGAACACGGCAGTCCATCTGGAGTTGAATTTTGGTCATGTTAAAAGCTTTCTTCCCGCAGTTGAACTTGCAAACATTCGTATAGACACTTCCCTTAACATATTAGTTGTTCAGACTTCAAAGACACAAGGTGAATCGATGTTTTCCGATACGTGACAACAGGCATCATTCTTGCTGTTGTGAGTTGTTAAAAATAGTTAGCGCTTGCGCAGAAACGCCGGAAGTGAGCTTTGTGGATGAACCTTTACTCGGCCTTCCCGCAAAAGGCAAGAAGAGTTGAGGTGGAGGCCTGGACGCGCAGGATGGCGGACGTGTTTTCTGAAGCTTCATACAGTTTACCATGGCGGTCACAGGCGTGGAGCATCGATTGACTAATAACAGACCTTGTCGGCTTCACTCCTTCATATTGGCACTTATGTTATTTTCAATATGGGATGTTTACCAATACACGTCTTATTTGTACGAAAACTCGGTAGATGTCACCCTGCTAACGTTTATTTCTGATACAAGGTTTGCAACTCGACTTCGCCCGCTGTCATGCACACATAGAAGAACGTTTACTACATCACGTATTCCCTACAACGTCTCAGGTACAAGCTCCTTCCAACTACATTTAAAGTCCGGAGACATCCATCCTAACCCAGGACCGCATAGGAAAAGAACTAGTACCCCGAAATATCCCTGCGGTGATTGTCAACTTACGGTGAGAAAGAATCAAGACGCCATATTGTGTGCGGAATGCAAAACCTGGTTCCATGCTAAATGCATTAATATGGGAAAACACATTTTCCAATATTATCTCGAGAATTACAGTCTTGACTGGACTTGTCTTTTGTTTGCTCCCTACCGAAATGTGGAAACTCTTTCTTTGATCAAAGCGGCGATGAACCAATTCTTGAGTTGTCCGATGCTAATACGGACAACGAACAAGAAAATGATAATGTGGATTCATTACCCGATTCACTACAAAGAACAAAGGACGCTCGTGAAATTCTTCTCATTCATATGAACGTAAATAGTCTTCAAAACAAAGTGGAAGAGATTGGATCATTAATCAAGGAATCTAAAGCTCAAGTCGTCTTTCTTACTGAGACTAAGATCGACCGCACATATCCGGATTCGCAGTTTGCACAGAGTGGCTATAATACATACAGGAATGATCGAAAAAAAGGTGGAGGTGGTGTAATGGCGTATATTTCAGATAAACTACCTTCTAAACGGCTAGGATTGCCAAGAAAATTTACTACGATCGAGCCTCTGGCAATTCAGTCTAAATTTGGACGGTACGATGTAGTGATTCTGGGCATCTATAGGCCACCCAAGCCGACTGGAAATAATTACCATGTTACCCTTGAGAAAGATCTACACGACCTGACATCATGGGCTTCAGTTCAGAAATCATTTTTGGTGATCACAGGCGACCTGAACCTCGACAGACTTCGTCCACTCTCGAGGGAAGGGAAAATCTTACGAGATCTGGAAGACACACACGGGTTGACTTGTGTCATAACTAGACTAACAAGGATTACTAATAACAGCCAAACATTAATTGATCTTATTTTAACCAATAAGCCAGAGCTATTTGAGGATTGTGGCGTTTGTGATGTCGGAATAAGTGATCACGCCCTGGTATATGGACTCATGAAAGAACGAAATGCCTTTTACGAAAGCAAGTTGCTGACTGTAAGAAGTTACAAAGAACTGAATGAAAAGGAATTACAAATGGATTTAGACATGGCTCCTTGGCATGTAAGCAGCATCTTCGATTCAATAGACGACCAGCATTCCTATTGGCACACTCTTCTCACTAGCATCATTAATGATCATATTCCGCTGAAAAAGATGAGAGTCCGTGCAGTAGACGTACCGTACATGACGCTCGAATGGAAAAAGGCAATTAGGAAAAAGAGGAGGTATGCGAAACGATATGCAAGAAACCTTACCGAGGAGAACCGAGAACTAATGAAAACGTGGAGGAATACTGCTACAAGACTCCGGCGGAGAGCAATCAAAGAGTACTGGAACAAAAAAGCTGATGATCTGAAAACGAATCCTAGGAATTTCTACAGTGTTTTTAAGCCTTTTCTTCACTCAAAGTCGAAAAAGTGTGAAAACGTCCTTCTTAACATAGATATCAAAGGTGTCATTGAACGGGATCAACGCAACATTGCGGAGCACTTTGCCAAATATTTCTCTTCAGTGGCTAACGACATCGGTGACACTCGTTTATTAGGTATGTCCGAGGACCAACTGTACCATCATGAGAGTGTGCACATGATAACGCAAAGCTGTAATCGTGGACCTCATGGTGACTCCTCACAATTTAGATTCCATATGCTTGAGCCGAATGAAATTGCGGTTGTGCTATCTAACTTGGATTATACCAAGAGCACAGGTCACGACCAAATACCATCCAAGATCTTAAAGATAGCAAGTAGGGAGCTTTCTTATCCCCTCGCTGACTTATATAACCGTTGCATCGAATCCTGTGATTGGCCACTGCAATGGAAGAAAGGTGACTGGGTACCCGTGTTTAAGAAAGATAACAAACAAGACATTAAGAACTATAGACCTGTTACAGTATTAACAGTGATAGGGAAAGTCTTTGAGCAGTTACTGAGCAAACAGCTGGCATCATTTATAGATCCAATGTTAGGCAACAAATTGACTGCATATCGAAAGGATCAGAGCTGTGAGACCTCCCTCATTGGATTGGTGGAAAGATGGAAAAAGGCTGTTGACAACAGGAACGCTGTTGGAGTCTTGTCCACTGATATGTCAAAGGCATTTGATTCGCTGTACCCTCCCCTAATGATAAACAAACTGAGAGCATACGGTTTCTCTAACAACTCACTAGCCCTTATGCGATCATATTTCACAAATAGTTAGGATCAGTCAAGAAGCAACAAGCGGTTGGTACGCGACGACGAGAGGTTGTCCCCAGGGATCAAGCTTCGGGCCTCTTCTTTGGAATGTTTTTCAAAACGATCTACACCTCTCCACTGACGAAAATAGGTTATTTATGTATGCTGATGACCACCAACTGTTCTCAGTGGCGAAGACAACTAATGAGGCGGAAAATATTTTAACTGAGGAAGAAAAAAACATCTCTAAGTGGTATAACGACAATCTTTTACAGGGAAATTTTTCAAAGTATCAGGTGATGAGTCTGGGTCCGAAGAATTGTCACAAGGATCTACACATCGTTATTAATGACATCGTAATTGATCAGAAATCTGAGATAACACTCTTAGGATTTACTTTAGATGATATACTATCATTTTCGAATCATGTGAGCAATGTTTGTAGAAAAGCCTCCTGTCAAACGGGTGTTCTTCTGAGATTACGTAACCTTATACCGACATCAGCTATATTACACATTGTCAAAATTTGCTATACTACCTCATCTCACATACTGTCAGACTGTCTGGCATTTTTGTCGTTCTTCTGATGCCAGAAAACTAGAACGAATTCAAGAACGAGCATTACGTGCTGTTTATTGTGACAATAAATCGACGTATGAGGAACTCTTGCAAAGAGCGAGACTACCAACACTTAATACGCGAAGACTCCAAGCTATTGCAACCATAATGTATAAAGTCAAATATGGTCTGGCCCCCCCTACATTGCTGACTTATTTGTTGCTACTAATTCTCAGTATCACCTTAGAAACTCTGATTTCGTCATACCGAGATTTCGGACTGTTGCTTATGGCAAACACAGCCTGACTTATCTAGGCCCTGTCATTTGGTCCAAACTTGACAAATCTATCAGATCGTCTGAATCATTAGACACTTTTAAAAAACGCGTTAAAAAGGTTAATTTTACAAGCCTGCTGGATTATACTTGCAAAGACTGTTTTTTATGTAACAACTAACAACTGATCTTCAGATAATGCATGACTCATTACCTATTCAATATACACATGTAAATACATTTCATAATTGATTTTAATGCATGACTCACAGTTTATTCAATATATATATATGTAAATATATTTCTGTTTTATTTACTTGATAACTAATTTTTAGCTAGGTGTCCCCAATTAGTATACATTGTATGCTAGCGATTTCGACACATTAATAAAGTTCTTACTTACTTACTTACTTACTTACTTAAAAATCAAGATGCCTACGGAGGCCGATAACGCAACAAACCATGAAGAGGCTGATCAATCGAACGAGAAGATTGCAAAGAAAAGAGAATCACGAAGAAAAAAACGAATGTGAGCACAAGGATCTCAGACTGATGACGAAGCCCTTAGTGATGGCGAGCAACACGAGCATGGCTGCTCGATGTGCAACACGAAGCTAAACGATATACAGGGCAAGCTCGATAAATTACTATCTTTGCTACCCGAAATACAAGACTTGAAGATCCAAGTAGCAAAGCTCGAAAAAGAAAAGGAAGAACTTAGGGCGAGTCTAGAGTCAACACAAGCAGAAGTTTAAGGTTTGAAGGTGCAAGCCATCGTGACCGCGGAGACGCTGAAAATAACAACCAGCAAGATAGTCAAACTGGAGGAGCTCGAGCGCAGGGTTGTGAAACAAGAATGCTTCAACAGAAGAAATAACATCAAATTCTTCGGCATTAGCGATAACGAGCAGGAATCCCCAGAAGATACAGAAGCAGTCCTAAGAAACTTTCTTCATAAAGAAATGAAACTTTCAGAAGATACAGAAGCAGTCCTAAGAAACTTTCTTCATAAAGAAATGAAACTTTCAAAGAAGCACCTTGATGATATTGAATTCGAGAGAGTTCACAGAATCCCAACCCGTGTACGCGAGGAAAAAATAAATCAGCATCCAAGACCGATAATTGCCAAGGTGTCTTTCTTCAAAGATAAGCAACAAATCAAATCGCACATCAAGCACTTGCCAAGGGGGAAAAGGTTTGGTGTGGCTGATGACTTCCCGAAAGAAGTAGATGAAATAAGAAAGGAGCTTTACCGCCCAGTGCTGAAACAGGCAAAGAGAGATCACAAAACGGCTTTCTTCAACGTCGAGAAACTAATTATTGACAAAGCTTTCTACCGAGGACCCGAAACAAAAAATTTTACACTCTACGGTCGAATCATGGACAACATTTAATTCTGTTTTATTATTTAGTGCCTCTGTAGTGCAGTAGGAAGGCTTACGTGAATCTCAGACAGGAGAATTCGCCCTAATTGCTGCAGGTATTTATGTTTTGTGTCGCATGTTGTATTAGTTTGTTTTTGTCAATTTTTCGATTGCTTTAAGTTTTCTCTCGCTAGCTCTAACTTTGAATGCTTATCGTTTCAATTGTCTACTATGAAATCTGTTGACTGGAAATTGCGTTTCATTTCACTTTATACGTTCATATGGCTTTCAGTGTTTTATCTTTGAATGTTCGAGGGTTAAACAAGACGATCAAGCGACGTCAGGTATTTCGATGGCTGCATCAGCAAAAATGGGATGTGGTATTTTTACAGGAGACATATTCTTCCGCGCAAAATTTAAAATCGTGGGAAGCAGAATGGGGTGGTAAAATGATTGGAAGTCATGGCACTAATCACATCCGAGGAGTAATGATTTTATTCAAGGCAAAACTTGATCTTAACATCGAGCAAATTGTATCGGACAAAAATGGTAGATATATCCTTGCTGAAGTATTGGTAGAAGGCGAAAAATTTGTTTTTCTGAATATTTACGCTCCAAATGATCAAACTCAACAGGTGCAATTCCTTAGAGGGTTATCTAATTCCGTTTTAAACAAATATGCCGGGGAAAGAATAGTCCTAGGGGGAGACTTGAATTGTTCGGACCGCTTTTCCCTTTTGCGGAATTCTGCTTTTTAGTTTGTCATCTTTAATTCGTATTGCTACTTTATGGCTTATTTTCGTTCCAGTTTTCAACTTCAGTGACCAGCGCGTGAACTTTCGAACAAATGCGTTATTGTTAACCGGCGGGCGAAAAAAGAGGAACTGCTGTGGCCCTTAAACATGGCATCCAAACGTTTCGATTCCCACAACAAAAACACTTTGAACAAACGGGAGAATACAGCAAAAGAGCAACAACAACCGATGAATACTGGAAACCATTTTGAATTCCCCCCCCCCCCCCGGGGGTACTCCAAGAAAAATTTTCGGACCAAAATCTGCGATTTTCTCTACCTTTTTCAGACCTGACCAAAAATGTGATACCCTATTTCAGACCTATTTGACGTGCACAGTTGGCGTAAACATAAAAAAATGCTTTTAGATATCTAATCACACGTCGATACAACGCCACGGCGGCGCCTCTCCGGGAGAACCGTTGCATGACAAAAACGAAACACTATAGAAAGAATAAACGGATACTGAAACGATCACAACTGTGGTGATCACATCAGTTGTATTTCCGCAGTTCACACCATTCATTCTATACGGAAGTCAACACAGTATTCTACGGTAAACAAAGGTGATTAGCGCACTCCTCCATGCCCTGTGATACCTCATTACAATTTGCGTCAGACATTATTACAATTTGCTTACACTTACAAATATTACAAAATGCTGCAGCCCTTTTTACAAAATGCGTTGGTTGGATTTATTACAAAATGCTGCACACTTCATTACACAATACACCTTATTCCAAAATGGCGACCAATTTGTTATTCTTTTCTTTGCATGTTAATCAGCCCTCTTTTCCTCATTTTCACATCAAAATTGTTTTGTATTTTATACATGCTGACGAGGCAAAGAGGGCTAATTAACATGCAGATAAAAGAATAATAAATTGGCCGCCATTTTGGAGTAAGGTGTATGCGCTCATTATTACAAAATGCCGCAATTGTTATTACAAAATGCCGCAGAAGAACTGTACATCTATCCATTCTTACACAGTAAAATATAGATTTTGGGTTATTTTGGCCTAGAAAATCGGATGTAAAATTTAGCCGTATCTTTATCAGATATAAAGACACTCATTAAAAATTAATTTCTTTTGTATTACCTTTATGAATGATTAATGAGCTTTTTAAAGGATTTGAAACATGTTGTCTAAACCAAACAAACAAACAAACAAACAAAAAAGTAAACGTTATTGTTAACACTTATAAAGTGATAAACCTTCCAGATTTGATTTCACGCACTCGCTCATGAAAAAAAACCAGCCGTTGATATAGGTCACGTGACAGCCAAGCCCGAGCCTGCAGTGTCTCAAAACCGCTGATATTTCAATTTGAACTCCTTATACGGAGAAGCTAGGCGCTGCAGATTATTTATCGCCAAACAATGACCAAAAAATTACAGAAATTTTGGGCAGTTGAGGGTTAAGTTTTGTTTCCGAAATGTAAAAGATTTCTTTACGAATATTTTAAAAAAGAAACTGTTATTTAATTTAACATGATTTAGACTAAGTACATAATTTAACAATCTACTCCTTGAAATGTAAACGTACTTTAAGGGAAACCTCCACTCTTACAACAAATTCACGCTTAATTGTTGGAAATAATTATTAGCTTCCAAATTTTTTTTGAAACGTGGATATAACAATTTAGTGTACCAAAAAATCGATATCATTATCGCCTATTTTCGCTTTCAAATATTCCGGGCGCGGCCATTTGAGATTTCATGACGTATAATGGTTGCAGCTATTGTCAGTAAGCAAATGAAGCAGAAAATCCTTTGTGATAAACAATAGGGCAACCATTACACTTCATCAAATCTAAAATGGCCGCGCCCGGGAAATTTAAAAGCGAAAATAGGCGATGATGATATCCATTTTTTTTTCGCACACTTAAATGTTATATCCACTTTTAAAACAAAAATTGCAATCTAGTAATTATTGCCTACAATTTAGCGTAAATTTGTTGTAAGAGTGGAGGTTCCCTTTAAGGTCGCACAGGACACGTGGATATTAATAAATTTTCAAGTCAAATTTTTGGGGTAGGTGTTTCATTTTCAAGCTTCAAACTTCCGAATTTTGAAGGCGGATCCCGCTGAAACTTGACAGGGATCTTAGTGGATGATAGAATTACATCGTGATTGTCGTTTTATAGGCGGATTGCCATTTACGGTAATATTTTAGGCGGCTAAAGTTAGAACTAGGGAAAGCAATATTTGTGTCCGAGTTTTGTGATTGAGAAGCATAGTAAAGTTAATGGTTTTATTACTTATTGGTTAGGGATAACCTCTTCTGTGATGCGACAGAAGCAGATATCTCAATTTCAAGACTCGTTGGAAGTTATTCGCTTCCATAGGAGTAAAACTGTGAAACCTAGGCCCCGTTTATATGGAGAAAAATTGCCCCGAGTGAGAGGGTCATCCTCCCAGCTGAGTCAACTTTAGCGAGCGTTTATATGAGAAAAAGTTGACCCCTTTGCCCGAGCCAGTAGCACTCGCGCATGCTCTGATTGTCTCACCTTGACCGAGTTGACCCGGTTAGGCGAGCCAAAGTGTTTATATGGAGAAAAGTTGGCTCGGCTAGGAGGGTGACCATGTCATCGAAAGAGGGTGACCCGGCTAGGCGGATCACCCTTCTATCCAAGCCAACCTTTTGTTTCTCGTGTAAACGGTTCACCAAGTTTTGTAAGGAAATGTAGGAAAAGTTGGCTCGCCCAGGGTAGCTCGGGTAGGCGGGTGACCCTTCTACCCGGGACAACTTTTCTCCGTATAAACGGGGCCTTAGCTTAGCTTCTGTTACATCACAGTATAGCATACTACGTTTGTCTCCTTGGTATATCAGTTTATGAAGTTTTACACCCGTGATGAAACTGGTACACAAAATTGTAGTATTATCCATCTCCGAAGATCGAACGAGTCCGCTAATGTATTCAAACATGCACAAGAAGTTCATACTTCGAGATTTCAATCAAACGTGCATTGACAATACGCCGAACACACAATGTATTGAACGAATTTAGAATAAATTTAGAATTTAAAAGTAAGTGATTATAAAACGATCACGTGACATAACAAGTCACAACAAGTCACGTGAAGAAATTAGCACGGACGGCACTGTTTGCATTTGCTTTCGCATTGTTCGCTTCTTGTGCGATGCATAGCAATCAAAAACAACAACGGTACCGTAGCTCGTTCGCTAAATCCGACACACAACAATGAGCTATCAACTGAGCGTAACGGTAAGTTTAAATATCCCTTATCTAGGACTAAACTAAATGCAATGGGAAAAACGTTCTATTATTAGACTAATCAAGGGTGTAATGCACTTTTGATACAATTTCTTTTAAGTCACTTACCATGTTATTATTCTATCTTTACAGGGCGATGGATAAGACTGTCATGGACCGCTTAGAAAACATTGGAAAAGCTGTTTCTTTTGGAATACTGATTGCCAGTTTCCTTCTCAACAGCAAACGCATTCTTAAAGCCATTGCGCTCTTAAAGGAATGCTTCTTTATTGTCAGGAACATGCACAATTACAAAGCCATGGGAAAAGAAAATGACTTTGTCAGGACAATGTATCTAGCTGTATATAAAGCAATGTTTCTTGCTTACCGGCTTATCACTGATCACACAAGTGCGATAGAATGCGGCACAAGGATGCTGATCTTGTTCGGTTGCTTAAATTTTAAGCTTGGGGAGTTGTATAAGCGGCAAAGTAAATATGAAAAAGCAAAAGAACATTTTATGAATGCACTCCGCACCACAATAGAAACTCAAGACAAAAAAGGAGAAGGAGATTGTAGTGGACACCTAGGGACTGTCTTTCATTCTCTCGGTAACTTTTACAAGGCTGAAGAGTACCTTCAGAAAGCACTTAAAATCAGAATTGAAATTGGAGACAGGGAAGGTGAAGCTTCAGCTTACTGTAACCTTGGAAATGTCTTTAAGTTTCTCGGTAAATACGACAAGGCTGAAGAATATCTTCAGAGAGCACTTAAAATCTTAATTGAAATTGAAGATAAAAAAGGTGAAGCATCAGTTTACGGTAACCTTGGAAACGTCTTTAAGTGTCGCGGTAAATACGACAAGGCTGAAGAATATCTCCAGAAAGCACTTAAAATGTTAATTGAAATTGAAGACAAACAAGGTGAAGCAACAGCTTACGAAAACCTAGGAAGTGTCTTTAGGTATCTCGGTAAATATGACAAGGCTGAAGAATATCTTCAGAGAGCACTTAAAATCCGAATTAAAACTGGGCACAAACACGGTGAAGCCTTAGATTGCGGAAACCTAGGACATGTCTTTCAGTGTCTCGGTGAATATGATAAGGCTGAGGAATGTTATCGGAATTCACTTCAAATCCACATTGAAATTGGAGACAAACACGGTGAAGCAGCAAATTACAGAGGCCTTGGATCTGTCTTTAGCAGTCTCGCAAAATATGACGAGGGTGAAGAACTTTATCAGAAAGCACTTAAACTCAGCATTGAAATCGGAGACAAACGAGGTGAAGCAACAGACTACGGAAACCTTGGAACTGTCTTTAGGGATCTCGCTGAATATAACATGGCTCAAAATTGCTTTCAGAAAGCGCTTAAAATTCGGATTGAAATTGGAGACAAAGAAGGTGAAGCAGCAGATAACCAAAACTTAGGAACTGTCTTTCTGTCTCTCGGTAAATATGACAAGGCTAAAGAATATCTACAGAAAGGACTTAAAATCCAAGAAGAAATCGGAGACAAACAAGGTGAAGGATCAACTTACAGAAAGCTGGGAACTGTCTTTCGGTCTCATGGTGAATATGACAAGGCTAAACAATATTTTCAGAAAGCTCTTCAAATTCACATTGAAATTGGAGACAAAAATGGTGAGGCAGCAGATTACGGACAACTGGGAACCTTGTCTGTTTCTCTCAGGGAGTTTTCCAAGGCCAAAGAATATCACGAGAAGGCTCTTTCTCTGGCTCACAAGATAGGCTACATCGAACAGGAGTTTACCAGCCACCATTACCTCGCATTTCTGACATTCGTCTTGACTGGAAACATAGACGAAACTATATCTTGTTTCATGAAAAGCATTGAAAAGTCCGAAGAAATGCAAATCTTTTTAAAAGGTAATGATGATTTTCAGATATCTTCTTTAGACGTGCACGTTAAACCCTATAAACTCCTCAGTGCTTTTCTTTCTAATGAAGGAAAATTTAATGAAGCACTCTACGTCGAAGAACTCACTCGAGCTAGAGCTCTGGCAGACATGATGTCTGCCCAGTACTCTGTGCAACAAGAAATATCAGCAAACCCACACTCATGGGTAGTCATCGAAAGGATTATGAGAAACGAAATTCACTCGGCTTGTCTATACGTCTCTTATCACAGCAAAGATTTATTTCTGTGGGTTATCAAGGCAAATGAACAAGTTATTTTCCGACGAAAAAACGTCAATGACTGTTTTCCTGTAAATGGAGCGAGAAATGTGGATGAAGTTCTTGCTTTCAAATCATATAGAAATTGTCTTCCTTTATTGAATCAAGAACACTGCGAGGATCGATCGTTGTTTCCCTCAAAAGCTGAGTGCTTGGCACCTTCTCGCCCCGTAGTGGAAGACGATGACGAAGAACAGTCATCTGAGTGGCCGAGTCTCACCCAATTTTACAAAATGGTCATTGATCCTGTGGCAGATTTACTTGACCAACCTGAGATCATCATTGTTCCTGAGGGTCCCTTGTGCAAAGTACCATTTGCAGCGTTGAAGGATAAAAATGAGAAGTATTTATCCGAATCTTTCAGGATCCGCGTTTTGCCATCTCTGACGACTTTAAAGTTAATCCAGGACAGTCCAGTAGATTATCACAGTAAGACAGGTGCACTGATAGTCGGTGATCCCGTGGTTGGCTTTGTGTTTCACAAGGGAATCCATAAATGTATACGCCCATTACCTTGTGCAAGAGAAGAAGCAGAGATGGTTGGACGTCTGCTTGGAGTCCGGCCTCTTATTGGAGAGCAAGCAACTAAGCAGGCAGTTTTACGCAACATACATTCAGTGAGTCTGATTCATTTCGCTGCACACGGCGACGCCGAAAGAGGAGAAATAGCTCTTGCTCCTTTGAGGCCTTTTAATGGTACTCCACAAGAAAAAGACTTCCTACTGACAATGGGTGAAATTGCACAATGTCGTCTGAGAGCCAAACTAGTTGTCCTTAGCTGTTGTCACAGCGCAAAAGGACAAATCAGATCGGAAGGGGTTGTTGGAATCGCTCGAGCCTTCTTAGGATCCGGTGCACGTTCCGTGTTGGCTTCCCTGTGGGCTATAGACGACGAAGCAACAATGCAGTTCATGAGTCGTTTCTACGAACACCTTATTGGTGGGACTAGTGTCAGCGAATCTCTTCACCAGGCCATGAAGTGGATGAGAAGTAACCGCTTTTCTGACGAGGAACTGTGGGCACCTTTTATGCTGATTGGTGATAACGTGACGTTTGATTTTACAACGTAAAGGTAGGTACCATAGTTATTTGATATTGGGAACTTGAAATTGATGGTTTAAGTTGATAAAACGCAATACATTTTTTGTGAAGTGCATGTGTTTTTCCGGTTAGGATCAGGTAGAAAACAGCAAATGGATCAGTTTAGGAGTATTTTAACTGAAGACATTTTATTCGATCATTAGCGTTATCTCATTACCACCACTATTCAGAATAAGAAGTTAAAGAAACAAGTTGGCGCTTTGAGTTCAGTTTTCCTTTTTAGCTTCGTGGACGTTGGTGTACGCTCACACGATGTAAGATCTAAAGTTTCGTGCCGTTTTCCAACGGGCTTTTTTATTTTTAACTCGCAAAACTGTCAGTATTGCCAATTTCAGAAGTTGTAGATGTGAGGCAAATTTCACTCCTTCGATTCTCGTTAAACATTTTGTTCATCCGCTGACTAGTGCATGTTTGGCATATATTCCGCAAATATGATCAAATACAATTCCAACCATCAAACGTGTATACTTTACAACCAAAATTACGACCATAAAAAGGCCAAATGAACATGCCACTATTGTCAAGATACTACAAAAGACTAAAAAAAGATAGACAGGAGAGGAGGAGAATGCTTTTGATAATTTTGTCTCGAAAATTTAAAGCGAACAGTTTGGAAAATCAAACGAAAACCACAATTACGATCACGGCGAAGAGAAAAGCAAACTTCATCGAGTTACTACAAAAGACTAACAAAAGATATGGAAAAGAGGAGGAACTTGCTTGTGATAATTTTGTCCGGGATAAAACAAACAGATAGGAAAGAGGATACCTAGAATAGAATAGAATAGAATAGAATAGAATAGAATAGAATAGAATAGAATAGAATAGAATAGTTCTTTATTTAAACACGGTAAAATCCATCAGGAGTATAAAAATTAGAAATAACCTAACTATCCTAAACAAAATGCAAAAACTAATTACGTCTAATCTATCTAAAACCTGTTTTTCATGAATGCCGTGTATACTCTAACATTAAAAATG
>JAEMWC010000745.1:100000-137500 GCA_016490735.1 Pachyseris speciosa | reverse complement strand
GTGGCTATCAGCAGAAAAGGCCTTGAGTTTTTCAAGATTGAGTACATTCAAGTCAGAGCGAACTGCAAAATTAATCGAGGTTTTTATATAAAAACCTACTCCCCTCCTTGTCTGTTTCTATCACGACGAATAAATTCATAGCCTGGTATTTGGACCTCACAACATTTCATAGAGTCGTCAAGTTTAGTTTCATTAATTGAGAGAATATCAATAGAGCAATCAGCAAGGAGGATTCTCAGTTCATCAATATGCATTGTGAGACTATTGATGTTTAAACCGGTTATTTTAAAACCATGTCCAGAAGGAAGAAAATCAGAAAGATTAGGAATATTTACAGTACTTTCAACTGAATCAATGTTTTGATTAGGAATACCTGATGATACGTCACTCGGTTGAGAAGCTAGCGTGGGCGTCTCCTGTTGCGAGCTGGAGGGGGAAAGTTTCCTGGGAAGTTCCATCAGAAGCTTTCCCAGTTGTTGGATAGCTGAGGACTGAAAACCCTTAAGAGTCTGATTATACTTGCCAGAACCAGATCTTAAAAACTTAATAAGCTGCACGGCCAGCAGTGATGAACCTTTGGCATTAATATAAAGTCTACTACCATTTAATGCTGAGGCGTCAATAACTGAATTGTCAATATAAATAATGTTATTATCATCTGCCATGAGCTTGACCATCTCGTTGACTTCGATGCGTTTAGCATCGATGTTGATATCTTCTCTGTAGACTATACCCGAGATACCAATGCTTGAGTTAGGAAACTTGTTCTTCTCTCTCAATACAAGGCTCTTGATATCGGCGACTCATGATTCGGCAGACTCCGATGGAAGATTGTTTGTGCCAGTGTGGATTATGACATGACTGATGGACCGGATGGGACGGCGATGTTGTCCATAGCTTCAGCTATTTCACCATTTGTTTTACCGGGATATGAAAATTTGTATACATGTCTTTGCAAAAGCTTTTTTGGATCAATGTGTTTTATCACTGAATCACCAATTAGCACTATGGGTATTGTTTTTCCGACTTCACCGCTCTTCGAGATATTTACATTAGCTCGCGAGGAATTTGCGTGAGCTCCAGACTGATGCAGTGGCCTCTCAGAGGATACTTGACTCGAAGGAGAAGAAACATGTAGGGCCTGAAAGCGATTATGAGTGGTTGGAATTGAGTCAAATACCCGGTTCGCTTCAGATGAATCAACATGTGATTGTTGCTGACTTGATGTTGTTGTTGTTGGCGGGTAATTTTGAATATCGTCATTCTGGTTTGTGTTTTCTCTGTATTAATCTCCTTGGTTATGATTTGAAGTCCTTTGCGGTAGGAATCCCTTTTTTTCGGTGATTTCTTTCAGCAAGTTCCTCTCCTCTTGAAGTCGATTTTTCAACGTGTAAATTTCTTCAGAAAGGTCTTGATTTTCTTGTCGTAGAGCGTCAATAAGGTGACTACTATTATAGACCTCACAAATTATTGTGATCTGGTAAGCTGAAGCCACTCTTTGGGCACTAAGGCCACATGGTAGCGGGCATTACCCCTTAAATCTACCAAATCAAAGATTGAGGACGTACAAGCATTACCTAGCAGCCATGGACAGCTGTAGTTTCGGCCTTGTTAGGCCTCATCAGCATGGCATAGCTAATGCTCAGGCTCAAGTACCCACATATGAATAAAACAAGCAGTGAAACTATAAAGCTTGTTGGATGTGGCTGGATAGAAAGAAATGAGGCCATTACACATAAATTTGACCCAACAAAGACTTAATCATGTATAAATGTAAAGCGCGTCTCCCTTTTGTTTTTTGGAACTTTCAGTTACGTTTTCTAACAACGGAAACAAGCCATAGACACATTTACACCAGTGGCTTATAATTCCTTTTCCCATGTTCACCGGCTCATAGTTACCTTGTTTTTAATTTTGCACTTCATTACTGGCACATTTATTATAATTGCGCAGACGAGAACACTTGTGTTTCGTCATAAGAGAATCAAAATTACTGAGAAAAATGGATCATCACCCCGACCAATCAGAAAATATTCCCTTTGTTGCTTCTTAGGTGTTTCATCAAGACTGGAGGGAAGCCGGTAGGGAGACATTTTCCAAGACAGAGTAAATCCATGAAGCAAGAGAAGAAAAGCGTGCCGCCGGACTGAACGTGACAAGCTGGGGTAGAATATTTAATTTATTTAATGAGTTAATTAATGTAAGCATCTACACAGCATATGTACGCTAACAAGAATCTTCAATCCAGAATGAGGTGAGCTCACTAGGAAGAAGAAGAATCATGTAGGGCGCAAATGCTTTCCTCACCTGTGGGTTGCCAAGTTCAATGTTCCTGAAGCTTGTCTCTAATTTAATTTTTAGCCTGATCGAAGATACCTGGTTTCGGGGGCAGTGGAACGTTTCCAAGGTCTAAACTCATTTGGCAGAGAACATGTAAATGACCTCTAGAATTAGCTGAGCATACTCGACCTTCTCACGTGAACATTGCATGTACAAACATGTGTTTATCTTTCTTTTTGTTTTTGTTTTCTCGTGTTTTCATGTCATTTTCAAGTTTCAAACACTTCAAAGAGTGCCGGCAAAGCTTGACTTTCCAAGTGCTGCAAATGCAAAGTTGGAACAAATTATGCCAGAATTTGACTGTATAATAGACACACTCGAGAGTATCAGCAAAACGCCGAGTTAACACGAACGGCAAAATGTACAAAATTACATACAAGAATGTTCATTCGCTACCTACTTCACTTTGCCAAAGAAAAGGCGACAGGGAAGGCACTGTCAGAAAAAAGAATAATTAAAAGCTCAAATCGTGAAGTTTAAACGCCTTGTGAGTTTACTTTATCTTAGCTCCTTAATTGACCTTTTCGTCGCGTACAAGTGCAACCATATCTATACGACGTAAGCGCACTAGAGCGATAGTAACAGCAATCATGCGGAGGGATTGGTTGTTATTGTTTATGCGTCCTGGAGTTTTTCGTCTGTGCATGCGTCAAGCTTGGAAAACCATGTAGGACTGAAAACTCTGTAGTGTGGCATGAACGACCCTGGCGCTAAATGCGACGTTTAGGACTGGAATGGATACTCCAAAATAAGGTGAGACACTTCGTGACACATACACAATGTAACATGTCTCAATAAGGTGGGAGTTTGGTGCCATTACATGGCAATACCTGACAACTTCAGTGTTAACCTGCTTTGGCATATAAACAACACTCTGTTTAGGCAACAGAGAATGACTGATAGGTTAGGGGTTAGGCACTGTTCTCTAGTGATTAGGGTTAAGCGCTGACTCGAAATGGTTAGCTTTTATGTACAACTGGGTCAATAACAAAATGCTCGAATTTGATTGGTTCTTAACAGCCTTTATTTGTGGTTAGGGTTAGGATTTAGGGTCAGGGATAATCATGCTCGTAATTTCAAATCAGCGCTACGCACTAGGCCAATTTGAAATCACTCGCCCGATTTCTCCCTGAATTGTACTCCACTCAATTCTGTTACCATTACTTATCATGGGCAATGATTACTCACATATTCATATCCCATAAATCTGTTAAAAATTGCCTCTCTCGGCAGCTACCAATTATTGGTGTAATGGATATAGATGTGACGCCAATATCCCGGGTTCGACTCTTCTTTGTATAGCCGGGATTTTTTAAAACCGTTAGTAAGATCGTTTGGCACGTTATGTAATACAAAACTAAGTGTGTGACCTGACTTTAAAGTTTCCATTCTAGTTACGACCCTAATATGACCGATGGGTGTACTCAAGCATGTTGAGGCATGGCTTGGGCCAAATTCACGAAAAATATAAAAACAATCATAACTCTGCAGACATTTATTTATAGAACACCATCATCATCAGCTATCACGCGATAGAAATCTCGAGCTCATAATCTAATTGACTGTAAAGCATACCTTAAGTTGGCACCACAACTGAACAGTTGGGGAAGAATAACTTGCACAACTTTCATTGAAGCCCAAACCCTTTCTTGGGATCCGAGCCATTTGGAGCCGTGTAAGCCTGAGGTAGCCTATTTAACAAGCACCTGCTTCCTTAAAGAGCAAATAAAGCTGTTACATGAATATTGCAATTGTTTAGCCGGATCTCCGAAACCGTGGGGTAAATTTATTGACTGAAGTTAATTCTAAACAGGCACCTTTTAAAGGCATTCTGTCAATTTTGACAATTTAGAAACAAAACGTTTGTGTAATTAAAGATCAATGTTGAAAGAAGCCCGTAAAACAAATCGAATATATAATAGCTCTTAAGATTCACAATCTTTTACTAAGCTTGCTATATATTTTCGCTAATTCACCATAAAGCTTGTTTGCATCGTAAACAATTTGTTTAGGGCCCGGTTTTATCCTAAACGGTTCCAAGCTTTCGGTGAACTGAGAAACTACGCGTCTTTCGACCTCCTCCTCTTGGTTACGGTAGTCTTTCAAAGCCTCATAATCAATTTGTGGTTGCCTGCTTGGAGGGTCAACGAGATTTGACTTCATTCCTAAGTGCTGCAACGCTCGATAATGAGCCAGCTGAATGTGTCTCGGTGGTTTGTGATTCTCCTTCCAGGGAGGACAAGCACTTTTCACTCGGTCCTTCTTATCTGCGCAGTAAGCTATTCGTTGCCACAATTTACAACGCATGTCCAAAACAGTGGCTGGTCTTTCAAACTCCCGCGTGTCGAACGAATAAATCTTTTTATACGGCACTTCGAACTGTTGACTCATCCTTTTTAGCACGCGGGATGGATTTTGATAATCGTTATCTGCACTAAGCACCCTCATATCCGGCTCAGAAACACTCTCTGTGACTCGGGCTTGTTTTGCACTTTTTCTTGAGTTTATTGTGAGTTCAGACCGTTGCGTTTCAAAGGCAAGATTCCAGCGCGTTGATTTGAAGGTTTTCATGATGGCCTCGTTCTCTTCTGCTATTCGCGTGCTTCTCCGAAGATGGCTTAAAAATCTCTTGGCTACAAAGTTTTGTTCGGCCTCAACCTTCGCCACATAATAGTCTGTTTGCCTTCTAACGTGGCCCAGTCGCTTCAAAAGCTCGCTTTCTTCCATAACATTGGCGCCAAGATTCCCGATTTTTATTTTGTTCTTGTCTCCCATTTTCACTTTGTACTGTAAGTCCTCAAATCTTGCGCCTCATCGACTTGAAAAAACATTGATACACAAATTATCAGCTTTTAAATGTCAAGTTGCTAAACAAACACCAGCCAGCAAATAATGTACTATTTAGCGTTTAAATAACTTACCGTCTCTCAGCAGTCATTAAGCTAGCTAATTTATACAAATTTTCAATTCCTACCGGCATTTGTTGAAGGAGTATCTGTGTAAATCATTCCGTTGCTACGAGCGTGTCTCCTCTTGCGCTAATGTAAATTCGATCATCTTCCGTGAGGTTCGTTTCTAGAGTCCACATAAAATGTTTTGGCCCCAAATACAGGTTGCTATGTGAACGTTTGCGAACGTCAGCTGCTAATTGAGGAGTAACAGTGTTGTTATCTTTTGGTGTGAAAACATTAATCGAAACTAACCAATCAGATTGCGCCAAAAGAGCCCCTAAATGAGATATGCCTCGGTTCTACGGTTAAAAACGTAATTGCTGGAGCAGGTGAAATCCATGTTTATTTTTGTGTGTAATACACACCCCGTAACTTCACGGCAGGTGTTCGATTGTCTGCTTGACTCAGCAACAACCTATAAATCGACGTGTACGCTATAAGGTTGAATGTTTTCTTCATATATCGCTCGAAACGAAGCGTCTTTAAGGAAAGTTTAAACAATTTCTGAAAACGAGCTGAGTACTGAAAACTTATGCCACTACGCGGTTATAGTTGAAATTTGAAAGTCAACGTGTCATATGCATTTCGAATTCGTGTTTATAATTCGATAGTTTGAAATTTAAAAAATAAAAGGCGCCATAAGATTACCAATTTGCTCCAATACTTCAACACAACCTTGGGGGCCTTTCAATTCAGTCAAAGGGAAAGTCCTTTTTCACATTTTAAAATTCAACAACGATTTCAATAAAATGTTGATCAAAATTAATTTTACTTCCCGTTTTTAAAACGGATATAGCAATATTTTTGTCACAGGTGAATATCTTAAAATGTATTCATTGGGAAAGTATGGCTTTGTCTTAGTTTATCCTTTACTTTTAGTGGCGAATTAAGCTGTGCGCATGGAGAGTATGTTCCAAATTTAACTTAACTACGCAGGATCGAAACGGTTTTCTTTCTCATCATGAAAGTCAATAAATGGTACGAAACCGTTTAATAGTCTTCCTTTCTTAGTCCCTTTAATGAGTTGAAAAACAACGCAATGAACTGAATGAATAAGCATAATTAAGCTTTGGTCGCTTATTCGATGTTTCTGAAAAGCAACTGAGAAGAAACGTTCTTTTGCAGAAGAAAAGAAACTTACAGTTGAATGAGTCGATAAAAAGGGCATTTTTAGCCGTATGTTAACGTCGTGGGTAGTTCTCGATTTCGCAAAATGTTTTTTCTTTTCGAACATTCTTAGGATTTGGCGATAAATATGTGCAGGTGTTTAAATTTTTCTGGAATCTTCTTATTACCTGAAGATGTCAAAGTTAGCACATTTCACAACTGTTTCATCTCAACAGGAAATATAAAGACGCCATGTGATGTTCTCAGCAAAAAGATGCAATAAAATAAAATAGCAATTAACTTTTTCGAAACTAATTTTCAGGAGGAAATGAGAACTGCAGTTTATTAGATAAACCTTGCGTGAAAACGTGAAAACGTTAGACAGTAAAATGTTACCTATGATGTCGAGATTACATTCATAAATATAAACCGGCCAACCAGTTTCTATATTATCACAATAACTTACAAAAAGTCGAACTTCCGTAACCATGGGACACTTCCGTCAGCCCATTGTGGCTTTTCGTTTCTCTTATTTTTTTTCTACATTTGTTATTCCCAATATTACACGGCATAAATTTCAAAGACATGTGCAGCCTATCCCACAGCGTAGGGGTTTTTTTGCGACGAGATCAAGTTACAAAATGTAAGCCGCCATCTTGGACTTAAAACGACAAGAACTGGGGCGAGTGAAGGGAAAAGGCGGGCGCAGCCTCTAAATCGTTGTATGATCGCGGGTTGTTGTTTTTAATGCTTTTAATAAGACATTATCCTCTCTTAAGCGTCACAATTGTCTTTCATGGTGAGCTGGACGTCTTATTCGCATCATCCACTGTGCAGGTAGCTTGATCAGCAGGCTCACACGTTCTCGTAACTGTATCAAACGACTTTCCCGCGGGACATTGCACGTGGCGTGTGACACCATGCGAACGCGCTATATAAGCCTGGCGGGTTGAGGGGACCTGGTAATTTAACCGTCTTATTTACTACCGAAAAATAAGGCCTTCGATACTAAAGTAAAGGATAAAACACTTGAGAAAAAAAAAAAAAAAAAAAAACGTTCGCTTAAAATCTTATCTGTTCCATTCATTTGCTCTGAACAAAATGAAGGACAACTCCGCTGCTCTAATCTACCTTTTCTTGTTTCTTCCCCAAACTTGATCTCACGAGCCACTATTTTATGATTAGTTTGTCGAAATAATCCTCCAAGGGCATGATTTCGTTTAGATACTGCAATCTTCCTCTTTCCATAAAGAAAAAGTTTTAAACAACCAATTATTTATATACTTGGATAACTAAGACCCGTATGCAAAACAACATCTGATCATGAACTAATTAGAAATCTGAGTGTCTATAGCCATCACTCCGAATCCTTTTGTATTTCGTGTGGACCAAAGCCAAGCCGGACATTCAGCGTTATGCACTGTGAAGAATAAAATCGAAACCCTAATTAATTTTGACCTTTGGAATTGGAAACAAAAGTTTAGCTGAAAGATGTGATTTATTCAACCCTGTCAGAAGCAAACTCACGAAAGGGAATACCGAGTGCTGACCTTCCGATGGCTGCTTCGGATGCTCTACCATTGAGCTACGAGTCCCCTGCAACTGAGCGCATGGAAGAGCACCCCAACAAATAATCGATATCGGAAGATTATAGGTACGACTCCTGTTGGAAGAACTTGGAATTCTTTATTCCGAGCATAGCCAGAAATCCGAGACAGTCAGCGGCTTGAACGGCGGGCGCATACTTTCTGGTATTCAATATGGCGGCTATGGCGGACGGACGAAGGTGATAAAATTTCGAAATTCAGTCGGTTCCCACTATTCAATATTGTTAAACCCTTTCAGGAACATATTTGCTTCAGTAATGGCTACACCGGTCATTTCTTTAAATGTCGCACTAGCAAAGTTTGGTTTCCTTCTTATAAAGATAGTGTCTTAGCAGGTTTTTTAAAGACAAAAAACATTTGTTTTGCGAGCTTAACATCGTATCCTTTGGATGAAATGCTGGGGAAAACACATCGCGGCAAGGATGTTCTCTCCGCTCACTAAGAAAAGCGTGAAGGTGAAAGCTGTTTTAAGACGTCAGTAAGATCATGTTGTGTCCATTTCTGGTGATATTTCGATCAATAAAGACTGTCTGAATCACTAGAATGATGATGATGATGATGATGATGATGATGATGATGATTAGAATGTAGTTCAAACATTACTTCAGGGAAAGTCGCAATTCGAATGACAACAACAAAAAATAGGAAAGTTTAAAAATTTCCCCGCACTCTCTTTGTCTTCCACCTGAATATTTAATTCGTGTTTACGCGTTTCGCGCATGCTAGCGGTGTTCTTGTGTTAGCAGCCATGTTGTCCGAAATTTCTGGCTTTGGTTTGCGCTTGACAGTGTTGAATAAATAACATCTTTCACTCATTTACCACGGTAGAAACGTACCATCTCACTCAGGAACCTTAAAATTGTGAGTGTAAATTCAAGTAAGATTAAACGTGTCATATGTGCGACGGCCCTTTACCACGAATGCGTGACTATTAAATGAAATCTACTTAGCATTTTTTTCCTTTTTCAAATCAGTTTAATTTTTGCCTTCTTTTGTCTGAGATTCGTACGATAGCCTTAAAAAGTTGAAACTATAAGTCAAACTGGCTTGGAAAATTGTACACCAAAAATAAATTTAATTAATTGAGTAGCCAAATTATAATTAGCTACCGAGCAGGTATCGACAGCTTCTCTTTTCGGTGGACGATTTTCCTTGTCAACTCAGTTGATAAAATCAAAAGTTCGTTTTCATTCCCCAGCGACGCAGCAGCTGGTTTCCATATGATCGCAGATCGCATACGATCGCAAACGATCGCAAAGAAAGCTGTTTCCATATAATCGCAGACGATCGTAAACGATCGCAGAGCCGACTGTAGCCATACAATTCGGTCAGCGGAAATGTCAAATGTACACGCGCGTTGTCGGAATTACAAATATTATGGGATAGGTTTCGATTGCAGATCGCAGAACTTTGGTTTCCATATGATCGCAGGATCGCAATTGATCGCAGACGATCGCAAAGGATAGAACATGGTTCATCTTCTGCGATCGTCTGCGATCGTGATCGCAGGATCGCAGACGATCGCAGACGATTGCAGAATTGTGTTTCCATATGATCGCAAACGATCGCAGAACGTTTTGCGATCTGCGATCTGCGATCCGCGATCGTCTGCGATCAACTGGAAACCAGCCTTTAGGAAACTAACGTGAGTTAGTGGCGCTGCTTCGCGCGTGACCGCTTCACCAAGAGTAAAAAATAAAAATGGAGGTTATAAAGAGTTAATGGCTCACTAGACATTGCATTCCTACCCCTAGAATAAAAATTGGAACACGCCAGGCGTTTCTGATAGATTGAATTATTGATGCAAAAGGTATTATTGGCTGCTATTAAGTTTTTTCGAAATGAATACTGATTTATATCCTGTGCTGTCGTTGAATGATAGCGCTTAAGTTGCAATTAGTCAGCGCTGTCGTCTCGTAGTCCAGCACATGTGTAAAACCATTGAGCAAAAAACACATTGAAAGAGATATAATGTTGAAAATCTTAATAATATAATGTCAAATATAATGTAATATAGAGCGGTTTTCAATTGAGTGTCGAAAGTAATTATGGTTTTGCTTTGGTTTTGCATTTCTTCGCTCTGTGATTGGCCAGGAAAACTCGCGCCACTTTCTCAACCAATGAGAAGCAAAACTAAAACTAATCGTGATTTGCACGCGCGCATTTTCCCGCGTTTTACGCCGGCTACATGTAATTGCTCCGTATTTTGATTGCGGACTCATTGCGTTGCTTACTTCTGCTGTGATTGGTCAGAGTAATTGCTTTGATTTTGGTTTTACGACACTCAGTTGAAAACTGCTCTAATATAATGTGGATATAATGTTGAAAATCTCACTTCTGCATAAGCCACAGCTTTTTCTACAGTTTGTTTTCATCCAAGTCACCCTATCACCTGAACTACATTGTTTCAACAAGGCCCGCGAAGGACACTCAAGGTCTTTGTCTTTGCAATCTTTAGAGACAGCAAAAAATCAAAACAAAAACCAAAAGACGGCTTTTAATCTACGTATATCTACAACCGTTAACATTTTTATTTAGTAAATATACACTTAGCACTAACAGTTAAATGCACCATGACAGAAAAGCCTAGTTTCCCTTTCATTTGCACAGTTCAGGGCATCACTAGTTCATATGTGATTACAGTGTAATTAACGTCGTTTTCGCCATTTCTTTAACTGCCTTAAATCACGTTACACTACACTGAAGTGCTTTCTTTCTCAAGATCTGGTGTTCAGATCTGGAGCAGTCTCCCACTGCCTCTAAAAGAACTAAACAAAATTCAATTTAAATCCGGCCAAATTACTTCAATGCGTCCGAAAGTTTAAATATTAAGTAAACAACTTATCACCACTTTGCCATCTTGTGCTATATTGCATTTATACTTGTTGTGCTTATTCTAAACACTAGAGGGCGTCTAGATGTTTATGACCAAAACTCTTGTATTTGTTCGTCTTTCTCTTTTTTCTCTTCAGCCCGCCTCGAATAGCTACTAGAAGCTACCTGCACCCTCAAGCATTTTGCCATTTTTAAGTAGTAAATTAAGAAAGTTGTTGTTGTTATACAATTTCCATCCCGAGCGTCTTGGCGATGATGACGATAATGTTCCCGCCGGTCAGTTTTAATAGCACAAAGTGATAATTGCGCCAAGCATATATAAAGGGAGGAAGTGTAAGTCACGTGCTTTTACCGCTCGGCCGGCCTGCTAAACGAACTCACCTCCTCCGCATTGATTACAACTCTTTCTACAATTTTCTAACATCCACACTCGGTTAACTTCACATTGCGCAAAGAAGGCTCACCGAGAGCAGTTCGAATCTGAATCTGTGCACTCTGTGAAGTAAAAAGAAAAGGTTTGTTTTCGTGGCTTTTATTGACAGGATTGCAGACAAGTTGCTACTTCATCTTCCTTTCCACTATCCATCCACATAATACAGCGAAACGCACGTCTTTTGTTAATTTTTCATTAAATCAAGGTCGCACAGGACACTTGCCTATGGATAAATTCATGAACCTTAATTGTAAGTGTTTTCGTTTCAAGCTTTAAATGTCTGAAAATTGAGGAGCGACTCCATTAAAATTTAACACAAAAATTTCTCAAAATTTTATGGCAAATTCATACTTTTGCTACATGTTGCAGTTTTCAAGTAACGCAATGATGTCAAAGTTACATCTCAATAATTATGAAGCGAAATGAAACTATTCATTTGATTTCTGACTTTTTTCGCCCACCATATTGCATGGTGCCCTAACCAGGTACAAAAACATGGCTGCAATTATTATATTATTATAATTATAGATTATTAACTTCAATGCATACCTTTTTTGCCTGATGGTATTTACAGCTGACACAGCTGCAGTTGGGTATCATCCACAGAGGGTTCTTTTCACACTCGCCTATTGCCGCCCAGCCCTCGCAGCTTAGATTATGGTCTGCTTTGCACATCACTACAAATAAAGTGGCATAAATTATTACAATTAGCCAAGCTTCAAAAATAATAACGGTCGGTAAGCTATATCGGAACATTTATCATTCTATATTCTTTAATTTATTTTATTTGTACAAGCAAGTCTTTGTCAACTCCATGTATAAAAATTACCTTCCTCGACCGTTATTTTTTAAACTTGAGAATGAAACATCAATGGAAACATCACGCTACCTTTTTCGCTCATTTTTTTTTGGGCGTCGGCCCAAATTATTAAGTTCGAGAGTTGATTTAGAAGTCGAACTTAATTAGTAATTAGTCGGACTTAATTCGCTATCACTAAATGTCCATTGTTTACAAGTCATCGACAAGATTCTTAAACCTAAAAGATGGCGAACGACATGTACAGAGCGAGAGTTTTGGAGAAAGAAGTTTAGCGAACAAGAGCTCAAAGAAAAAAATTTATTTTGCACGCAATCCTGTAGGACAAGAAACGAAGGAAAAACTTACAAAATTTCTTGCATACTGTTGTTGCAACAACAGTATGCAAGAAATTTGTGAAAATTGGGGTTTACATACTTATCATGGTAAACTACTGTGTAGTTGCGGTTTGTACTAATAGCGATCACCCATAAACGTCGATCTTTTCATGTACTTACTTGAAGGAATTAGGTTCGGCACAGAAGTTCGAAAAGAAGAAGTTCGAGGTTTGAACTGGACCCAACAAAACTTTACATTCAAACATGAAAGGTTTTCATATCTCCCCTTGTGGAGCAGGCGTTGTCGACACTGGTAAAGCTGTAACTGGTTTGCTTGTAACAGGATTAGAATGGAGGACTGCGACAAATGCAGTAAGGATGACTAAGTACTGTTATTATATCAGGTAATTACTTTTTACCTTTTGGTTGATTAGCGGCTACTGCAACGAAATTAGGAAATATTTTGTTTTGTTATTGATGTTTAAGGGTAAGTATTAATATCAGTACAGGAAAACAGACCATACTTGGTGGGATCTACAGTTAAACAATCTGTTGTTGGCGTAAGTAAAAAATCTCGAAAAATCCCGAAATTTATATATATATTTTTAGATGAGATTTATTTAATACCATTACACGCAAACTCGGAAAAAAATAATCCCGAATTCCGAAGTATGACCTACCGATTACCACTTCGGATGCTCTACCACTGAGATACAAGAGACTTCGTGGGAGCTTCCCTGAAAACTGCTAGGATCAGAATGGCGATATAGGTGGGATGATGGCCGGTGATGAGAGCGAGATGGTAAGCCTTCAAGGCCCGGCTGTTCGAAAGCCGATTAACTTAATCCAGGATTAGCGTAAACTTTGGTTGCAGTTTTTAAGTTTTGGATGAAAGTTTCTTTTGGTGCTTTTTGCTTTTCAGTATTGACGTCCTCTAATCTAAAATTCTGCAGAATATCAGCGTTGAACAACGTTTGTGGGTAGAGAAATAAAGTCCTTGGTTAATTTTTAATCTTGGATTAGGGTTAATCGATCGGCTTTTGAACAACCCGGCCCAGAGCCTTAATTACAGACGACACTAACCTGTTGTGCGAGGTAGTGCCGTGGGGGCAGTTGTAATCACCTCAGGGGGAACTGTGGTTCTAAACGTTCCACTTCCATCATCTACGTTTATAAGACACAAAAAAATTAAAGATAATTGGGTAATAAGTGATATCGAAATTCATACAATTTATGCTCGAAGAGAATTTGGGATTAAAGTATAGACCTACGAATGACGTCAGTTTTCCCAAAAATCCTCCCTGGTAAAATCATCCATTCATTAAGATTATAATATTGATAATCATAATCTTAATCACTTTACTTTCTAGATTTTTCTTTACTTTTTTTTCTAGCTGAGCACAGATGTTCCAGTAGCTGAGGGGACTCAAACAAACTCTAAATCAAGTAGTATCAAATCAAGTCCAATGTTGGTTTTGGGGGGGGGGAGGGAAAACCGGAGATTGAACCAGTTCCACTTCGGTCTTCTTTAGAGATTTCATTCAAATTTTCCGACAAGCATACGGTGCCCAATTTACATGGGAGCCCCCAAGAGGATAGGAGTAAGATAAGGATAAATTTGATTAGCATTTATTTGACCAATTGACCAAATAAAGGACTATACCCTGGCCAATGGCACTTGGAATTATTACAAAATTAAGACATTCCGTATAAGTTCAAAGAAATAAAATAAAATAAAATAAAATAAAATAATGTAAAATAATGGAAATTAAAAAAACACGGTTTTCAATTGTTTCCTCCCACTAGCTCACCAATCAGAAACTACGGGTGCCAAAAAATCTATACTCGAAGTCGCAAACCCTAACCTCACCTAGAACTGACTTTATCCGTTTCCTGTGACGGGTGGAGTGAGGAGATTAACCAGCTCGCCAGTGAAACGTTCATTACATTTTATTATCTGTCTAATAATATTCTACCATACTCCATGTCGGCAGCTTGCGGATGCGCCGTTCCATGATATTCATTGTGTTGGTCAAGAACTTTTCCTTTTCTTCAGTCGTTAGCTCGCACACAGCTTAATTTCCACTGGAGGGTGACGTTTGAGCAATTACCCCGTACTCGACACGCAAATGTAGTGTGAAGCATAATGCGAGACATGATAAACGCCAGAGCATGTCACAGCCGTTGGTTCTATGGTGGGAGCCCTGATGGTCTATAGATAACTAACAATGATGGTTCCTTTTCGTGACTTCTTTGTTATAGACTACTGTTAAGTTGAGCTGATTCTGGTTATAGAGGCCGAGATGTATATGTAATTATTATTGACAACATACTGCACAGAGGATACCCTATGCGGACTAGTCTATCATTCGCAGTGTGGAGTGACAGCAGTTCTCCTTACGTCACGTCACAAAAACCTATTAAACGCCGGTTTTGTTAGTGCGTGCGAGAAATAGGCTCTTTTTGAAAACGAGGCTAGGTGTACACTGTTTCTTAGTAAAGTGATTTTATATTCATATGCAAATAAATCTAATATCCATATGAAAACTTTGCACGAGAACTCACTTTCAAGAAGAGGCTGAACTGAATTCGGAAATGGTCCATTGTATACTTGAAGGAGAGCCACTGTGTAATCATTTCAATTGTCGAAAGCAGGTTTCACTGGTAAAGTTTTGCAACATAATTATACCAATCAAAAGAGGACCCTATGTGACAACTGGTGAATTTTATTAGTTGACTAGTTTTAGCCGCTGATTACGAAAGTACGAATGGGAACACTTTTGTTTGTGGTTTGCACGTTTGTTTGTGGTTTGCAACGTAAAAGAACTGCAAAAAGGTAAAAATGTAACTTGGTCGGAGCTGTGAAGTTCTCTCCTATGTGATTTTGATTCCTCTGTCAGGAAACGTTAGTCGAAGCTACAGCAAGTTCCTCTTTTTCTGTGTATCCTTCATTAGTCTTTTGTAGAATTTTTCATTTTGCCGTTTTCGTGATTATAAATTAATACTTGCGTTTTAGAGCTTCATCGTTCAACGAGGCACCCATTTTGAAAAAGTCCCCCGTTTAGAATGCACTGGTAAGCGGAATTAACTACTGCCGAAAGTTTACGACCCATCACCTGACCGATCGACCGAGCAAGTGAATCTTTTCCCCAACAAACTGCTAAAACTAGCTGACTAGCTTCGCATTCACGAGTCAAACATGAGAACTGGAAATCCCAATCTATGATAATCCTTGTTTCTTCTGACCCGCCTAAAAAACACTGTGTGTGTGTGGGAGATTAGTTTCTTCGTGACTCACAAGTAATTGGGACCAAAAAACTCAGCCAAGATTATTAAAAGGGTTATGTTAACCTGATCATTTATTTAAAGGCCTATTATCACCCTTGATCCAACGCGGTCGTTTGTTTTTGTTTTGAAATCGCGTCATTGTTTTAATTAACGATGCCTCTGATCGGTCAATTATCGGGCTTTTGATCATCTGGTTCATCGCGCCGAGTTGTCGCTTGTGCCCGATTTGGCAAAGCAAATGGATACAAATTTAACTTGCATAGTTTTTCATATTTCTTCATTAAAATCGTGAACAATTCCTTCACAGGTTTAAAATCAAAACAGCAAAGTAATGAACGATCCGTTATTGATAAAACTCGCTGATTATAAGGCGAGGATGGTGACGAAATATCCACAAGAAAACATTTATTGTCGGCAGCTCCTGTTGTCGGGTAATGGTTTCTAATTTGTAGTAAGAAAAATAATCGTACGTTCTCATTCAATTATCCTGTCCTTTCGCTTTACATTGTGTTGAAAATACAGTCGACCATGCGGCTTGACAAAAGGAGGGAAACTTTTTGCTCCGAATTAAAATACGGGAGGAAACAAAAGCGGTGTAGTGCTCATCGATCACAGACATCTCGGCGAGAAAGAGAAAAATTTTCACGCAGTTTTAATTAGGCAAGCTGCAAACTGAACGTAAAGCTAGAATTCCCGATGGGGCATAAAAATGGCAGTCGATAAAGAGACATAGCGACAAATCGAATTAAAAAACACCAAAAACTAAGTTGACCAAGGCCGCCAGAACCATCACACAAACTGACCTTTCAAGGTAAAACATCAAATGATGCGGAAAACAGGTGTCCAGCCAAGGTAAAATTTTTAATACCCGCCATCAAATCAGTTTCCAAATCGCAGTATGTCGGCTCCAACAAGCTCAGCGAATTCTTGAAAGCTCCGAGGTAAAAAGCACCAAACTTGAACAACGAGTCTCTGTAAATCCTACTTTGCTATAAAAGAGCGCTGCGAAGTCACCGCAACCGACTACTGCCACACCGACTCTTTTGACTTTACACGGGCCAAAATTTACATACACACAAATTGTTCCAAATATAATAAAAGGAAAATGAAAAAGAATAAACAGAGGACATATTTACGACCGTAAGTTTGGAGATTTGCTCACGATGCGATAAAACAAGAACGATAAACCAAGGGCTTCGAAGGCTGAGTAATTTCGCGTTCCGCGAAATTCCAGAATTAACGGTCGCGGTGCGCGATGCATCAAGGGTGATAATGGGCCTTTAATAAGACACAAGGCAAACTTGGTTTATGATTCTAGTCTCGTTACAGAAAGAATATGGAAAGTAAGCAACTTTTCTTTAGTTATAGTTACTGAAATCCTCGCTGTTCTTCGGTTAAGACAACTACTCACCCTCTTTTATCCCTTCCCTACAAAATGATATCTTTCTCTCGGAAGTTTTCGAGAAACGTTTCTCTGCACAAATTTCAAACCAGAACACAACTATGAATCACCGTGAAGAAGCTAATGTAAACACCATACCTGACCACAATTGGACGCGCTGAACGAAGTGAAGCATTGCATCCATTGTCCGGTAATGAATATTACCATTTTACAGTTACGTTTTCTTTTTAAACAATGCCGGAATATTGAAAGCAAGTCAATATTTAGGTGATCTCTGGCCAGGTTATCAATTCAAGGAACGATTTGTACACCCGTAAATCACGCAGCAGATGTCTAAGCTGTTGTGTCGGAATGTGTCAAAGACTCAGTACCATGCTAATGTGTCAACGAATTCGTGAATAATTACGGTAGCTTGAACTTGTACGTAAGAGTTTTGACAATTAATTAAAGGAGCTTTCGCAGTTGTGATTAAAACTGGGCTGTTTCACTGGCGATGGGATTTTGAGCTGTTTAGGGATGCCGGGTGGAGGATATATCAAACGGAAAAGAAACAAACAGCTGGTCGAGATCGAACGGGGCTTCAGTTATGGTTTCCTTGGATGTAGGTTCTGTAATCAGTATCGCTCTATCCGAATAAAGGCGATACACATGTTATCAGTCAAAGATGGAAGAAGTAGAAGAGGTTATTTAAGTTATATTCGATGTTTAAGTTGCACTTTAATTGACCTCCAAGTGAAACACAAGAAGAACCAAGTACTAGCTACTACCGCCACTGCCCTCTTGAGAGAGTATTTTAGTCGCGGTTGACTACTACAGCAGATTTTAGGTGGCCGTTCATAAAGAAGAAAACGTGTGCTGACGTCAGTAAAGCAATTACTTCTGTGTTCGCGAGGTTTGTTATCCCCTATTCCTTGCGAGCAGATAACGGTCCCGTCAACTCGTTGCAGTTGAATTTGTGCAGTTCCTGACAACAAACGGAATCGAGCGTTGCCGGACTTCACCACTCTGGCCGCAGGCGGACGGTGAAGTAGAGCAACAAACTGGTCCTTATTAACGTGCTTGCAAATTGCGCAAGTGGAAGGCAGAGATTGGCGTGTGGAGTTATAGCCAAATGTCTGATGGCTTACAGGTCAACGCCGAAGGCTACCACTGGGTCTACCCAGCCCCTGGTAGGGGTTACTTCCTTATATGGGCTATTTAGGCATGTGCGGCCCCAAAGGGTATGGTTTTTAAGCCGTTTTGGTCTGAAACAGGGTATCAATTTCAGTTGACCATTTGGGTCTGAAAAAGGGTATGGATTTTGCACTCTAGTCTTGAATTGTGTATGTTCTTTAGAAGAAGCTAATACTTCATCATTAGGCGATAAGACCATCAAAAAAAGCCCTTCTCAAATTATGTTTACGTAGAATAGACCTGAAATAGGTCTCAGATAGGGTATCGAAGTTTTGGTCAGGTCTGATATTCGTCATCACAGTGGGTACTATTTGTCAATGGAAGGTATACGAAAGGGGTATACACAACATTTTGACCACTGGGATGACGAATATCGTTGTCGATAAGAGTATAGACAACGCTAAACCACATTCGATTTGTTAAGTGGCAGGTGGATATCTCGAGATATATGTTCATTGGCAAACTAGGTTATTTTTCTTACTTTTATCGGGGAATTAGAACAAGACTGCGCATATGGCGCTCATGTTTAACTTAATTACGCAGTATCAAAACTGATATTTCATCTAAAGGTTTTCTTTTTCATATGCATGTGACATCAATACTGCTACCGTTGCCTAAGTATACACTTCCTTTATTAGTCTTTTTAGTGAGGTGTACATTACGACAAACCACGCATAACAAAAAGCTTTGTTAACCTTGTGTTTCTGAAAAGCAAGAAGAAACGTTCTGCGGAAGACGAAAAGAAAAGAAACGCCGGTTAAATGAGTCCATACATTTTTTTCGCCATACATTTTTTCTTTTCTAAAGTTTTTAGGATTGAGCCATAAACATGTGCGGTTATTTTAATAATAAAAATATCACTTTCTTGGAATTTTCTGATATGTCGAAACTAGCTAATTTTACCACTGTTTAATCGGAAACAGAAAATATAACTGGGAAACCATATCACGAGGTTCTCAGCAAAAAGAGCAAAATAACTTAAACGAACTGGCTAATTTTGGAGGAAATGGAAACTGTAGTTCAGTATTAAATGCAATATCCATGAAGATATTAGACAGTAAAATATTAACTAATGTCGAGAAAACATTCATAGAAGTTGCACTGTGCTACTGTAGCTGTAAACAGTTTAGATCTCATGCTTCTTTAATTTCGAGTAGTATATTACCACCTCTATTACATAGGTTTTGGTATTAATTCATAGTCTGTGACCGTGTACTATAATTGGTTTATTCGAAGTTCTCCCTAGCCGGCCAACCAGTTTCTATATCACTGAAAAAAGTGGAACATCCGTAACCATGATACAGCCCGTTATAGCTTTATGATGGAGGAAATGAAAAATTGCAGTTCAGTATTAGATGAATGTGCATGAAGATATTAGGCAGTACAATAAAACTGCGATGTCGAGATAACATATCATAGAAGTATGGCGTATTCGAATTCTTTTCTCTAACCGGCCAACACGTGAGTTTCTACATGTTCACAATAGTAAAAAACGTCGAACATCCGTAACCGTGATACAAGTCGTTGTATAACTTTTCTTTTCGCACAAATTTCAAAGACATCAGTATTCTACCCCACAGCGTACTAGGCGTTTTTTTTAGCGAAGAGATCAAGTTACGAAGTGTAAGGCGCCATCTTCGATTGAAAACGGCAAGGTCTGTGGCAAGCGACGGCAATAGGTGGGCGCGGCGAGGGGATCAACATCAAAATCATCGTTGTTTTAATCACATGTGGTTGGTTTTAATGCTTCTAATCGTAAAACATTATCCTCTTTTAAGCGTCAGAATTGTATTCCATGGTTCCATGCTGGACGTCTCACTCGCATCATCCACTGTGCAGGTAGCTTGATCAGGAGACACACAAATTCTGGAAACTGTGTCAAACGACTTTCCCGCGGGACACTCCACGTGGCTTGTGACGCCATGCGAACACGCTATGTAAGCCTGACAGGTTGAAGGGGACTGGTAATTGCCGTTTGATTTTCCACCGCAAAATAAGGCCTCCGATACTAAAGAAAAGGATACAACACTTAAAGTGCCCCTAACCCAAAATATGTTTTTTCCTTAAATAAATCTATGCACCTGTTCGAAATGCATTGTGCCATTTTGCGCCCTTTTAAACCAAATCCTCGACTCTTTATAGGCTGTAAAAGTTACGAAATCTAGCCATCATCTGTCCCACGACCGAGCTAGTAAGGGGCATGGGTCTAGTCTTGGTTTGACGTCACAAACTGCTTTGCATGCATGTTTAGAAAGACTTAATGCGATGCAAATCAGTTTGCGACGTCAAACCAGAACTAGACCCATGCTCCTTACTAGCTCGGTCAAGTTTTGATTTGAAAAGGCGCAATGCGTTTCGAACAGGTGCAAAGATTCATTTAAGCAAAAAAAGTATTTTGGGATTATGGGCACTTTAAGAAACACGTTCGCTACATAAAATCTTGTCCGTTCCACTCATTTTCACTGAACAAAACGAAGGACAACTTCGCTGCTTTCATTAGCTTATTGTTGTTTCTTCCCCAAACATAATCTCGCGAGCCATTTTAAATTAAAATTTGCCCCTGGAAACTCACGAAGTGTGATAGTTAGGGAACTTTTATTTTCCTGCAGTTGTGGCTTCTTATCGCATAGCATTTTACATTAAAAAATGACTACCGAGCCAAGGCAAGCGTTTGAGGTCGAAAGAAAGTCAGGGAAACATGCCCCTTAAAGCATATTGATCAATCTCGCTGTTACTTTTTTTCTTTTTCAGATTCAATTGCGTTCTTTAGTCGTTTTAGTTTTCTTGGCCTAAGCTCTTTACACTTTCCTGAGTGAATGAATAGGACATTCAGTACACAAAGCCGATAAATTTAACTGATCGTCCATTTTCTTGTTTGGATGTATCATGATAAATTCTCCATTCTCCACAAGATTCATGTCTTTCAAGACTGACGGTACATCGTTATCCTCTTCATCTTTAGTAAGACTGGAATAGGGATGGCGAAGGTTGCCTGCGAACAGTGTGTGCATGGCAAGAAATGAAGAACATGAGGGAGCGGAGTCACTTCAGAGCAGTCTCGACAGCTGTCAGTTACTTTCTTTCTTTGGCGAGATGCAATTGGATGATCGTTGCTATAAAAATTTGCAGGCGCTTCAAAATTAAAGGAAAAAAAGAAAGAGGTGTCGGCCCTTTCCAGTAATCTACGGTTGTTTACAATCGCGAAGAAATAAATATAATAAAGAAAGTTTGTTATCTGGAAAATTTTCACTAATGAATAAATCGATTTAATTTTCGTCTGTTTAGGCAAAATATCGGACATTATTGGCGTATTTAACCCCTTCAATGCCAACTTTTTGAACGTCTTTTTCTGCAATTTCCTGAGGGTAGGAGGCCAAGACGACCTCGCTATTCCATATAAGGGTTACCACGGAGATTTCGCTGATCCACAACACCGAAGGCTCTATCTTTCATGTCACGCTTATCACGCCAGCTGTCGCTCGCTTTAAGCGATCAACTGCAGCTGACAATTCGGTAGGTATTTGATTTAAAAGTATGTTTTTCGAGCCATTTTTCACCTCAGAGGCCCCCTGCCTGACGTCATAAAGCAGGGTTGGTGGGTAGAGGCAATCCTCTTGAGGAAAACAGAGGTGAGAAGCAATTTCACACGAAGTGGACCGCCGGAATTGTGTTCGATCGTGTTATGGCCATTCGCGAAGTGAAGTTGTGTTCCTAGCCGTTCAGTGAGTGGATTCTGAGACCTCGCATGGCAATTTCGGCGAGTTTTGACTTGTAAATAATGCAATCGGTGCAACATTTTGTCAGCAGGACCGGGTGGCTCAACACTTATAAAAATGATCTGAAATGGAAATTGGCAGAGTCCTACGCGTCAGTTATCCAAGAAGTTCCCAGAATTCCTTTGGGTCACAAAAGCAAAAATTACAGACCAGTGAGTGCAATGAAATCAAAAGCGTTATCCGCGTCGCTCTAAACAAGTGAGCAGGTAAATGTGGAACAGATTTCAAGAAGTGGAGTCGAAGTTTGCTGCCAACGTAGAATTTTAGCTTCAAAAGATATTTTTCTCCGAAAAATTTCAAGGCAAAGTTACTTATTTTTGGTGTTGTCAAAGGCCGTTCAAAGCCAACATTTTTGGTTTTGCAACAAAATAAACGGTCATACTTGATGAAAATTGGGAGTTTTGGTCAGTTTATGGAGTGATGAAGTCTACATAATTGAACATTTCGCAATAAGAATCGTTCATTTCAACCATAGGTTTTCAAAGCACTAACGGTGTTTGTGACGTACTGAGTACGTCAATAAGGCACTTAAGGGTTAAGTGTACTGTACTTCGAATGATCGCGTCGTATTGAAAATTTGATTTTCCCGCGATCTCACCGCAAGGAGTTGTTGTCATTCCCAGTCTTTTACCGAAGATTTCTATCCGTAAAAAGCCTGGGAAAGAGAAGAATGATATAACAAAATGGCGGTACTTGGAACATGCGAAAACTTGGAACTTGCGAAACATCTACAGCACTCATGGCACTTCGAGTCTATGAAGACAGTTATATTCATCCAAGTAGACTTGTCCATCTTCAATGCTGATTACCGTGGTGGACCGAAACTGTTATAGAAAAACAGTTCTATGAACGTGAACGACATTATTTTGAACAATAATTCTGATTGATACCAGGGAATTCGTCCCCGCACGGGCTTGCAACGTTAGATTTTTCGAAGGCGATTCTGCTGCAAACGGCATTCCTCCATACTTTTCTTACCAAAGAAGAAAGCTCAACTTTAAAGTTCAAAACCGTGGCGGCTAAAGCTGGAAAGTGAGTTTTTTGTGTTTCAAAGGACGACTATTGATGTCAATTTCTTCACTTAAGTCTCTCTATTTATGCTCGGCATATTTTAGCGTGGTTTTTTCTAAGTGACGCTACGAACTGCGCACGTGTGTCCCTCATTCCTTACCATGGACAGGTTTGAATTCAAGTCTCGGTGTTGGAGAGTCAAGAGTAAGATGGCCACTCTAGTGTACTGAAGTGACAGCGATACATGGCGAGGAAACGAATTGGAGACACTATCTAAGCGCGACTGAAATTTAAAAGTGCTGGTTTTAAGGTAACGGAAAACCGAAACAAAAAAGAAGCTTTTGAGGCAATCACCATAATTAGCAATAAACTCGATCAACCAGTACGACGCCACCGAAAGGCTTTGGATTTAACCATTTCGCCCTTGAACCCCTGTCCCTATCAATCCCTCCATCGATTACTTTGTCGCACTAATCCGGGGCGATCAGCGATATCGTCTAGATGCGACCATTTAACTCTTTCCGTGAAGAAAAAAAAACGAGAGACCTACTTGGATATCTAAGACTCGTACATAAACCATTACGCCGAATGTTAGCTGTTCTGCCGTAGGCCCGCAAAGATTTGACTCAGGTCTTCGCGCAAAGCTTCCTGTAAGATTAATTTACTTACATGAAACACCACAGCTTCGAGGACAATGATTTGCCATCCACGTCCAGTTAGACTTTGTGCATTCTCCATCACTTCCCAAGCCGGACATTCAGCGTGTCTGTTATGAACTATGACAAATGAAATCGCAACAATTATTTAAGTTTGACTTTTGGAAGCAAACGTTCAGCTGTTAATCATTTGATGTAAAAACTTTAAATTGTGCCTGTAAATTCAAGTTAGATTAAATTCGTAATATATTTCTCCCGTTGTCCCTGATACGGTGCCAAGGTGGTTCCAACTTTTGATTCTGTGAATGAAATTCTAAAGCCAAAAATAAATTTAAAAAAGCAATTGAAGACAAATTAGCCACCGAGAAGACATCGAAAGGCCTCTTTTTTTCGGTGCCCGATTTTCCTCTTCAACCCGATCGGTGGATAAAACAAAGTAACAGTTCAGGCGCTTTCCATCGAACAAAATTCACCGGTACAATTTTTCCGAGACTGGATGTGCTTCGTCCGTTTATTAGTTTTGCCGCTTGTCCTCGTGAGCTCACGCTCAGTAGGGACACTAAAACCGACATCTATCGCGAATGGAACACGAAAATTTCAATAATTCTAGAAATTCCATCAAAGAGGGAGCTCTCAAAACGTATTCCTAAATTTTCGAAAACTTTTTTTTTCCCAGAACTTTGCCCGTTCCAATCAATTTCGGACCGGAAATCTCAAAAATTTTGGCTGAATGGAATTAGCGCCCTTCGTTATCACTCCCCAGCGATCCAGTGTCATAGTAATCGCTTTTACATGATTGACAAGTAAAAATGACATGATATTCCATCCCCTCGGATAAAAACTGGAAAACGTCAGTCGTTTCTAATCGATTGCGTTAATGATGCAAAGGTATTGTTGGCTGCTGTTTAGTTTTTTCGAATTGATCGAAAACAGGTTTCTATGCATATTAACGTGGCTAGCCTGACATACATGTTTCGTCCTGCCAAGGGACTCATCAGAGACCTTTCGGTGTAGCCAACTCGTCAACATCGCGTTTGAAGTCCCGCCAGCAATCAAATTCAAACGCGATGTTTGACGAGTTGGCTACACCGAAAGGTATCTGATGAGTCCCTTGGAAGCGACGAAACACACGTATGTCAGGCTAGCCACGTTAATATGCATTAAATTAATCTTTACAATTTCAATAGTTGAATACAGGTTTGTCATTTAATTTCCTGTCTTGCCATTGAATGATAGCGCTAAAGATGCAACTTGGCAGCAGTGTTGTCGCATACTCCAACTCGTCTATAAAACCATTAAGCGACAAACGTAACGGCAAAAGATACATCGCTGAAAAAATTTCCAGCTCTCACCTCTGCATAAGCCACAGCTTCTTCTACAGTTGGTATTCATCCAATTTACCCTATCACCTGAACTGCACTGTTTCAGCAAGGCCCACGAAGGACACTTAAGGTCTGTGTCTTTGCAATCTTTAGAGATAGCAAAAACAAACAAAAAAAAAACAACAACAACAAAACAAAACAAAAGAATCAATTTCTGAGGATATCTCCACAAACGTAAAAATTTCAAGTTACACTTCTTACATCATAGTTGTTATACACTATGGCAGAAAAGCTTAGAGATCAGCCGAAGCGGGAACCGGATAACAAGACCTAGTAAGTGTAAGTCACGTGCTTTTACCGCTCGGCCAGGCTGCTAAGCGGTACTCACCTCCGCATTGATTACAACTCTTTCTGCAATTTTCTAACATCCACACTCGGTTGACTTCACATTGCGCAGAGTAGGCCCACCGAGGACAGTTCGAATCTGAATCTATGCACTCTGTGAAGTAAAAATAAGTCTGTTTTCGTGGTTTTCAAAGACCTGATTACAGACAAGTTGCTATTTCATTTTTCTTTCCACTATCCAACCATAAAATACGGCGAAACGCGCCTCATTTGTTATGTTTTCATTGAATTAATTGGGAGATTAAGAAAAGACTGCGGCAGGGCCAACGAAAGCTGTTATAACAGGTATTGTTTTTAACTCTAGTAATTCGCGAACCTATTGTTTAGTGGCGTTCTCATTGCCGTTGCCGCAGACGTTGCTTAAACTCCCTGAATTACTTTTCTTAAGGTGACGTTTCACGGGACAATTTCCAGCGACAATTTTTAACGTAACAAAGCGCCCATTCAACCTTTAATGCGATACTTTGCTGTGTCAACGCGTTGCAAGGCTTTGAAGACCGACCAAAACTTGCAATGTGTTGACATAGCAAACTGCTCGATCTCGTATCTCCAGTCTTCGTTCCTTACTGTACAAGGTTTAAAAAAAACGAGCGACTCTCGAAAGATCTTTTAGATTTACGATTCTGTGTGGTTTTTTCTAACAATACAAATGACCGGAAGTAAAACATAAATCCAACATCAAGCGCTAAACTATGTATGCGCAGTTCAAACGGAAGTCCGGTACTTCGGACTTCTCGATCAGATCTTACCAGAGTCGCTCTTTTCCGGACCACAGCATTGTCGAAGGGAATGAAGACAATGGAACGAGACTGCAAACTGCTTGGCTGAAAATTGTCTGTGCACTGTTACACGATAACAATTTTTGTTACGTTGAAAATTGTACTGTGTAACATCACCTGTACAGTGTGAAACTATATATACTGACTAGCATTACATTGTGTAGTGAACGAACGCTCTACATATGTATGTCTTTGGTCATATGTGTACTTTCAGGTGAAATCTGATACTTTATTCAAGTAGAATTTGATTATCTATATGAAAGCCATTATGGAAGCCATAACTTTTTCCTCAAGAGGAGGAAATAGGGAATTCAATTACATTGCCAAATAATCTAAGGTTTTGCAAAAAAAAAAAAAAAAAAATTTAAGAATGAACATAAGTGATAAACAGCAACAACAACCGATGTCTCGATAACTCCTGTTTGATCTACGGGATTCTGTTCATTAGGTACATGAACCAAAACTTAACAAACAGTCAGATTCCGTTCGCGCCATAAAATTGATATTTTTTGGCACGCCTCAGTTTTCAAGTATCATAATGATGTCAAAGTGACATGACTCTGAAGACAACATCGAAATATTGATTGAATTTATTATCTTGTTTACTTTTTGTGTTGACTTTTCGCCTGCCATGTTGGTGCGCTACATGGTTAATTATTTTAACTTGAATACATACCTTTTGGTGCCTGATGGTATTTACAGCTGACACAGCAGTTTGGTATCATCCACAGAGGGTTCTTTTCACACTCGCCTATTGCCGCCCAGCCCTCGCAGCTTGGATTAAGGTCTGCTTTGCACGTTACTACCACAAAGTGAACGATAGAGGCAAGTTTCAAGACGGCGTGAATCATAACAACTACCACAGCTATACCTTTTTGAGGCGTTGTTCCATTACTAGAGGGAATTTTTAGTTATCGAAAGAAAACTAATGCCCGGTTTACTAAAGCTCGCATTTTATATGCGTGGAATCTAATACTAACGCGAGTCGACTCGGATTAAAAACATTTCATGTTTGATTTAAACGTCGCATTTTATTACTGTGGAATTCAATTCCTGCCGAGCGCGGGTGACAATTGTCCATAAAAATGTGGATCTATGGGTAGAAGATATACTTTTATATCATTAATTCAATTCAGCACATGTAAAATCAGTAAAATAATTGTCCCATCTTCAGGCGAATATTCGACTGAAGTCGCCTTGATATAAATCTGGCGAATTTAATTGATTTAAACGTCGCATTTTCCGTGCACTTTATTCGGCAATTAGATTCCACGCATTCCGCCGCATTCCGATTCCGCCGTTCAAAGCTCTTCTAAATATCAAATAAAATAAATTACAAATTAACTATCGATAAACTATTTGAATATTTATCATTGAATATTCTAGATCTCTTATTCTATATATACAAGTACATCTTTGTCATCTCCATGTATAAAAATTACTTTTCTAGACCGTTATTTTTTAAACTTGAGAATGATGCCATAAAACATGCTGTTTGTTGGAAAATTGTAAGATATTATAAAAAGCAACATTTATAAACTGTTGCATTTAAAAAGATATTGAAGAAATTAAGCATATTTTCCATTTCCTAGTTACATTGTAACAAACTTAGACCTCCCTGAAACAGTAGCCTATTGAAGTAAACATACTGTAGCTTCGTGCTATAGAGGTTTACATTTAACTATGAAAGCCCGCTTCTTATCGTACCTTGTGGGGAAGCTGTTGTCGGCACTGGTAAAGTTGTGACTGGATTGCTTGTAACAACGATAGCATTAACCACTGACAAATAAAGCAAGGATAACTTGGTACTGAATACGTTTTTGGGTTTGGGTGATTAAGGGCTATTTAATTTGCAAGGAAGCTCAAGGAAGTTAGGAAATATTTTGCCATGGTAGTAGAGGAAATAGACCAAACTTTCTGCGATCTATTCTAAATCCCGATAGTTATTTTTTCCTTTCGCAGATGTGATTTATTCAATACCGTCACACACAAACTCGGAAAAAAGAATTACGAAGTCGAACCTATGACTTTCCGATTACTAGTTCGGATGCTCTACTACTAAGATACAAGCTGAGAATTGGTGGGAGCTAACCAGCATGCTGCTAGGATTAGAATGTCGATAGGTGGAATGCTGGTGAACTCAGGGTGAGATGGTAAGCCTTCAGGGCCAGGTTGTTCATAGCTGATTAACCCTGATCCAAGATTAAAATTAACCAAGGAATTTATTTTTCTATCCACAAACGTTGTTCTAAGCTGATATTCTGCAAATATTTCGATTAGAGGACGTCAATCCTGAAAAGCAAAAAAGCCGCAGAAGGAACTTTCATCCAAAAATTAAAAACTGCAACCAAAGTTTACGGTAATCCTGGATTAAGTTAATCGGCTTTCGAACAACCGAGCTCAGAGCTTTAATTACAGACGCCACTAACCCGTTGTCGGGGGTAGTGTGGGGACAGTTGTAATCACCTCAGGAGCAACCGTGGTTGTAAACGTTCCACTTCCGTCATCTGCGTTTGTAGAAAATAGATATTTAACAACTAGATTCCATGTTGCCGTGCGTCTGTTCAGTAATAGATCACAGATGACGTCAAAATGTGGTAAAAACAAAGAAGTGTCACTGATGTTTTTACCACATTTTGACGTCTTCTGTGATCTATTACTGAACAGACGCACGGCAGCATGGAATCTATTTGTTTTATATAATAAAGAAACAAAATGCAAGCGAAAAACTTGTTTATTTTCACATTTCTGGAAAAAAAGTGGGTCGTGATGACGTAATCTGTGCATCTGTCCTCTAATAGATCATAGCTAAGAACCAATCACAACGCGCGAACTATTCACCTTATTATATAAATATAGATATATCATTAGGTAACAAAAAATACCGAGATTCATACAATGCTACAAGTAAACGTCGCGTTAGAGTTTGCGATTAAAGTAAAAACGTACGAATGACTCCATTCTTCGCAGAAAGGTCTCGTAACCCTCCATCTTAAAATTTTCCATAAATTAAGATGACTGATGTTAAGCTAGCCTTGCATTAACCATTAGGCGTGCTTTCGTGTTGTAGACCATAAATGGTGTATTCAAAACCAAATTTTCCCTCTCGATCTCTGCTCAACTTTTTTTAAAAGTAATTAACTTTACTTCTTTAAACAATTTAAATAAATAAAAATAAACAGAACACGAGTAAAACTTTACAAGTGGCACATAGAATATGATTAACAATGCCTTAAGTTTACAAAGCGTCTTACCTATAACATATTATATTCTAGAAAGAGAGGGGGAGGGGAAGGGGTCACATGGATACGCCAAGCTTACTTAGCTATTCCTAGTTGCAGACTCTATTCAGGGATAAATTCCGAAACGTCCAATTTCTTTTGCATTGTATTTCAGGCATAATAATATTGTTTTGAATAGAGCAGGAGAAGACTCAAGTCTTTGGTGTGGTTATTAGAAAGATTAGAGACTGGGGTTGATAGATCTGTAACGGCGTGAGAATCACATTAGTTTTATGCAAATCGTTAAACCATTGAATGGATTTCTCGCATAAATTTAAGAACGGCTGACACTCAAAAAAAGCATGTTCAATATAATCGATTTTTTGAAAAAATTTCCGATCATGTGCGGTATCCAAGCAATGAATAGAATAAAGGACACCTATGATGAGCCGACTCGTGAATGCAGTAGTTATATGGAACGTCCAGAATGTTTCAGTGATATATATATATTGTGAAAAAAGCAAGACACCTATCTAGGTGTGTTAAGGGGACTATTAACCTCCTTCGCAGACGTCTTTGGGCTTGTCACGCGTTCCTTCCCCACGAACGTCTGCTGAACTAAACTGCCACTTCCGTTCGCCGGCGGTTAGCCTTTGTTTTGAAGAAACCAGTAACGAGCGGCTGTGTAAGATTGGAAATCGGCACCCGATTCACGTGCATCGTCTGTGAAAATAATCCTGGGGTCGAAGTCCTACTTTCAAAAAATTGGAAAACGAACTATGATTGGCTAACCGCCGCGAACGGAAGTGGCAGTTCAGTTCAGTAGACGTTCGTGGGGAAGGAACGCGTGATGAGCCCAAAGACGTCTGCAAAGGAGGCTAGGGGACTATAAGTAACATGGAAAATGTTGTTGGCAATTTTGTGAGCGGTAAGGGCGGCTATGTTGAGTTTAAATTGTGTCGTTTATTGTCTGCATGCAAACGAGGCTAGACCTTAAAATGCAATTTGGTCATCGTTAAGGGTGACAAATAGTTACCAAAATTACCCATACAAAAGATTTAAGTACATCTGACAAACCTAAGTAAAGTTGATCACATGACCATGATAGCATAGAAACGAGGCTGGACCAAAAATACTTTAGAACATATCTTGAAGTTCGTGGAAAGAAAGCCAGATTCACCCAAACAACGAAATGTGTGATTGTTGCATTACGAATACGATTTAGAGTATAATTGGTCACGTGCTACCCTGGTGAAAAACCTCACAGGATCTTTGAGGATCTTTAAAGATCTTCAAAGACCTGTCAAAGATCCTTAAAGATGAGGATCCTGTAAAGATCTTTGTAGGATCTTTGAAAGATCTTCAAAGATCTTCAGATGCTAAAACTACTTGCAAAGATCTTTGAGGACATTTCAAGGATCTTGTGAGGATCTTGCAAAGATCCTAGTGAAAATCAGTATAAGGATCTTGGCAAAGATCCTTAAAGATCTTATGAGGATCTTTTTAAGGATCTTAAAAAGATCCTTATAATGATCTTGAAAAGATCTTTATCAGGATCCTTGAAGATCCTCAAACATTCTATGAGGATCCTTCAAAGATCTTAAAAGGATCTTTAGAGTGATCTTTAAAAGATCTTTATCAGGATCCTTAAAGATCTTACCAGGATCCTTCAAAGATCTTAAAAGGATCTTTAGAGTGATTCTGGAAAGATCTTTATCAAGATCCTTGAAGATCCTACGAGGATCCTTCAAAGATCTTAAAAGGATCTTTGGAGTGATCCTGGAAAGATCTTGATCAAGATCCTTGAAGATCCTACGAGGATCCTTCAAAGATCTTTAACCGATCTTTAGCATCATCTTCATAGGATCTTTAAAGATCTTCAAGGATTTTAATAAAGAGCTTTGAAAGGTCTTTATGTTAATTAATTTCCAAAATGTTTCAAGGAATTCTCAGAAATTCCCAGAAATTCCAAACAATGCAAATCACACACACATGAATTTGGTTAGGAATTGCTGGGAATTTTTAGGAATGGTTTGTACATGTTTAGAATTCCTAGGAATTCCCAAGATTCTAAGTAAACGAAGCTTAGAATGTCTGAGAATTTTTAAGAATGTTCACTTTGTAACACAGTAATGGCTTGGAAAAGCATGGAATTTCTAGGAATTTCTGGGAAGTCAGTGATCAGAGGCCTCAAGTCTTTTTATTTCATTTTATTAAAAACAAAACAAAGTAATGTAAATCACTGACTGGATATGGAAGGAAGTAAGTCATGCTCCTCTACTCACATTTTACCTTTTCCTTACATCAAATATGCTTGTTTATTCCATGCCAGAAGATCAATGAATTCATGTACTCAGAAGTTTGTTTTTATAATGCAAGCACTACTTTTTACAAGAGGGCAATTTTCTCTGAGTTAATTGATCCAGAAAATAATTTCTGCTCTCTCTTGCACGACACATGTTCTCTTAAAATATTGAGAAAGAAAACTCAAAACAGCAGCCATTTTGAATGGCAAGAGAGACTGGGAGGGAATGAGCCGTTTTGGTCAGCAGTCACTGAACTCAGGGCTCATACATGAAGTACCTACGCAGAAAAAACCGTTGCTTTATTCTGGCGGATTTTCACGTTGTTGATAAGCACATCTCTCCCAATTTTCCTTTGTTTTAAGCTTAAAATGATGTCTCAAAACACTACAAAGCAGATGAATGATCTTTTGAAACAGGTAAGCTTTAGTTAAAAGCAAATTATATTTTGATATTATTTTGATGAACGATTGACTTCAAATGTTTGACTGAAGATCGACCATGTGCTTTTTTCCTCGAGACTGCAAGCTAATTTCAGGCCATTTAAATGTACTAAGAACTCTGTAACCTTCCCATGGCATAATAGTACCTTTTTTAAAGGAAAAAAATGTCTTTTAGTTCAACTGGACAATTTTGACTCGATTTGTTTTATAATGACTGTAGATTGCGTGTCTTGGTTGTTTGTGTTGTTGATTTCTGTCAGTGTATTCAAAATAAAGTTGAAGATCAGTCATGGAGTATTTCACATTGTAAACTGTTCCTATAAATTAGGGAGTAATACAGATCACTGAATACAGTGATCTCTTGGAAGACTCATTTTAACCCCACAGTTTTTTTTATGCAGATGCTTAACGCTCACAGTTGTTATGAGGGCTCAGGACTCGTCCTCTCAAGCCTAGGCACCAAATGCTTCCCGTCAAGCTTAATAGTCTTTAGGACTTCACATTTAAATAACTGTAGCTGTTATCTCTTAACTGCTTAAGTTTGTTGTGATAATTATGTGAGAGTGTAGAAATAGAATTTGTAGATTCTGAGTTTAAGACAACAATTCTCTTGATCTGAACTGTGATGGATCATTTAAAGACCCATGTTCATCTGAGAGGCCTTGCGCGCGTTTGTTATTGTTTTTAACCGTCTCTGTTGTTCATTTTTGCGATCTGATTGGTTTACCAGATTCTCCCACTGAGTTCCAGTGGCATGACACATAACAATGAAATGATAATTGATTTATTATTCTATATTCCTGTGATTTGAATCTTTTTGTGTCTGAGAAAGAAATCAGTTCCTCCAAAAACGCTGCAAATAAGTGTGGTTCATCATGTAAAACCTTCAGCGACTGAGGAAGCGAGGGAAGTCAATCGTTTCGCTTGCATTTACTAGTATGGCTAACTAAAAGCTATGCAATAAAGGAATAATCCCAATAATTAAATAAGTTATGCCACCTTGAATACACCTAGTCCATATATTTAATTTTAGTGCTCCATAAGGCTTACCTTATCATTATAGAAATTGCTGGGAAGAGAAACAAACAGTGTTCGACTTGATGGATGCTCATTTATCAGATACAAAACCACGATCGAGTCTGGTTCATTTGCAGATAAATTAGAACCACATGATCAAAATATTCACCAAGGTCGGACATCAGTTGAAATCTGGCATATCGCTACGACAGATTCAAGTTCGGAGGTACCAGATCATCCCTTTTCTTTGCTTAAAAATACTAGCTAAGCAAAGTCTGAGATGGGCATCTTCCTTCGGGTTAACACTGTACAGCACTGTCAACTCTGAGATCAGAGGTCATTTCAAATGGCAGCGACCCTATGCATGTATCAACAAAGTAACGGGACAAAAGTCGCATTTTGCCAGGAAAATTATGAAACAAATTCAAGGAGACAACAGCCTTACAATGGAAGACAATATTCCAACATGTTTGTGCAGAATTACCTTCAGGTTGACCCCAAACTAAACGGATTTTTAACAAGAGCCCGCCAGCAAGTAATTTTGCGTTACTCGAAGTTCAACAACACTAGTTGCCTACAAGGTCTTTTCCTCACTGCTACGACGACTGTTGTTGAAAGTATTGACGCAAATGAAGAGAGAGGATGTTAAGAAACCACAACGACAAAAATTAGCGATACTCGGGAAATAAGCCGGATGAACAAGGATTATTTTCGCAAAATAACGCTCACTGGCGATTTGCGTATTTTCCGTCTGTGAGATTCAGTGTGGCGCGCAATGCGTCTTGGATGAATATGGGTCTTTAAACGTACTATAATAAATATTACAATTTCTCTTAACTTTTTTGCAAATGTGCACTACATGTATCTGAAATTTTACTATAACAATGCAGACATGATAAAAAACTAACCAATTTCTGTTGTTTATTGGTGTTTTGGGAGCAATGTTACTTGTCGTTTCTACCCCTTGGAAGGCCTAAACCATACTCTGGAAGTAACTTATCAAACTTTACTTAACATGTATCTGTCTGGGGGTATTTTTTAATTTGCATTAAAGTTATTTTAAACCTATTTTTTTGCATTCATTAGCTCTATTTAAAGGTACTATATTTTAAAACCCTACTTGACTGTTTAAGGCTATCTTCAGTTCTTTATTTAAATACATTCAGATACCTGAGAGATCTTTTGTTTTAGTTCTGAGGTTGTCTCACTGTAGAATTCAATCAATTCCTAGGAATTCTTTGGAATTCTAATTAAGTTTGGCTAAAGGTAAAAAAATTCCAAGGAATTCCTAGCACATCAAAATAATGATAGTTACGACTATTTTTGTGATTTTGGGAAGTTCAAAGTAGTACAAAGTCTTGCAAAGGTTTATCCAAGATCCCTGGAGATCTTTTGCAAGATTATATGAGTTCCTTTAAGATCTTAGCAAGATCCACAAAAGATCCTTTAAGATCCTTGAAGATCTTTTGCAAAGTTATTAAAGATCCTCAAAGATCTGGGCAAGATCTGTGAAGGGTCCTTGAAGATCCTCAAAGATCTTCAAAGGATCCTTAAAGATCCTTAAAGGTCTTTGGTAAGGTTATTGAAGATCCTCAAAGATCTGGCCAAGATCTGCAAAGGATCCTTGTAGATCCTTAAAGATCTTGGCAAGATCTGCAAAGGATCCTTAATGATCTTTGGCAAGATTATTGAAGATCCTCAAAGATCTTGGCAAGATCTGCAAAGGATCCTTAAAGATCTTTGAAGATCCTTAAAGATCTTGCCAAGATCTTCAAAGATCTTGGCAAGAAAGTTGAGGATCCTTAAGGATCTTGGCAAGGATCCTTGAGGATCCTCAAAGATCTTCGCATTAGGATCCTCAAAGATCTTCATGAAGATCTTTAAGGATCTTTGAAGATCCTTAAAAGATTTTCACCAGGGTATTGTTCTACGAAAGTCACAAAACCCTTATAAAACGTGAATGTGGGACATTGCGAATCGTGTAGAAGATATCCTGGCTGAAACTGCTCATGCATCTTTGGATCCAATTCATAAATTATCTGCATCTCTGCTAGGTAGACTGGAATCATACAGGATAATTTCAACATGTCTTGTGCGAAAATGTACTTGGTGAATTACTCGAGAGCTTATAAATGAAGTGTTCAATCTCCCGTTCGAACCTCGCAGATTAGTTACATCATCGTCATTATCATTCTCATGCACTGACGTATAACCTTAATAACATGCACTTGCCGAGCAGAAGTGTTCAGAAGTACCCCCGCCTTAACCGTGTCTCGTAAATGTGAAGTCCTTACCGCAATAGCCGCAGGTAGCCTCACAGATCTCTTTCAGGTAAGGAGTCTCACAAGCGCCAGGATTATTCCACTTCACCAGGTCTGCACAACGCTGCTTGCTTTCACGGTCAAAACAGCGATCTGAAAAGGCAGACATGCATGTCCATTCGATGAACTCACACTGTGTGTTATTGATGCAATGGGTGTGCTTGGTAATAAATTTTGACTAAGGAATTTTTCGCTGACGTATGCATGCTAAAAGCGTTAAGCCGTGATTTTATCATGGTGACGATGTTGCTGCATGGTTTTTGTACAGAATAAAAAGGACAGTGATAACTGGAGATGATATCAACGCAGATTATTTTTTTGTAGAAATGATAAAGCGATATTGATGACAAGACTCCGCGATGTTGATGCTAGCGGTGACGACGGCGGCGTTGGTGATGGTCATTATGATGGATGTGGCAATGGTATTGATGAAGATGGTGATGATGATGATGATGATGATGAGGAGGAGGAGGAGGAGGAGGGGGTGATGATGATGGCGATGGTAATAGTGATTGTTGGGTAGTAGTATGAATGGCGATGATGTTGACGGTAATAACGATGACGATGACGATCATGACGATGATGGTGATGATAATGAAGGTGATGGTGATGGAAGCGGTGGCGGTCGTATTGGTCATGATGAGTATGACGATGGTATAATGGTAACGGTAGGGGTGGTGGTGATGATGATGATGATGATGATGGTGGTGGCGGTGGTGGTGGTGATGGTGATGGTTAGCTGCTGGTGGTGGTGGTGGTGGTGGTGGTGGTGGTGATGATGGTGATGGTGATGGTGATGCTGGCGGTGGCGGTTGTGGTGAAGATGGTGAGGATGACAATGGTTTATTCACGTTTTAAATAGGATCATCACCGACCATCGTGTGCACCAATGATAAAACAAAACATTTTCATGTCCAGGTGGAAAAGATTTCCATCAGTGGGAAAAATTGTATGCTATCGCATCCGTCATAACACAGTCAGTATACCTGAACAGTCTGTACTCTTCCAACCCGGAGAACAGCTACAAGTACATGTTTGCAAGTTGACAGTGCCGCCATTTTGACATTCAAGAGGACATTCTGAAGAATACAAAATAGCGATTAAAGTTTAACTGACGGTAAAGTGTCGCCAAAGAAATTATATGTCTCACTGATTGGTACTGAAGGATAGGAATAGACTTGCAATGTGCATTCTCCCTGGCAAGGCCATCATGAATGCCTGCCGCAAGGTTGAAGTGAGCCTCTTGGTAAGCTTGTTACTGGTAGCGCATGTATATAACCAAACAATTGCAATGTTTTGAACTCTCATCACATCCGTTTACACAATAAGAAATTTTAACTTATTGTAATTATTAAATAAAGTATATTGGAATACTGTATTTATCTAATGTCATTTTTCAAACGACCCCACAAGCTTGTTGATTGAGTTTTTTACTGTGCATAACTGAAACTATTGTTCTATTTACCGAGAATTGTTCACTAAATTTTTTAGATAATGACTTAATATGCTTGGATTGGACATTTCCGAATTTGAGGACTCTGATATCAGTGTTTTAGAGTGGCGTAGTTTTGAAACTGGATTTTTAACAGAGTTTTGATTAAAGACGTGGACGTTTCTGTTATCGACTGTGGTTACGTGTTAAAAATTCAATATTTCTGCTACACTTTTGAGATCAAGATCATAAACTTACTACACATTTTGCACATTTTAGGACACATCTTTTCCATCAAATCTGGATGTGAAGCACACATTGACTGTGGGAATTCTGTTCCGCAGTGGCGGTCAAAGTCATCACAATCTCCTGCAAAAGGAAAATTACATAAACAAACTTCCAGAGGCTGAAATCATGGAAACAATAAACAGGTGCAGTCGCGGGGTAAGGAAAACTTCCGCGGCAAAGCTGGTACCACAAACGCCGACGAAGATTACGAAGAAAACTTGGTAGTAAATATCAGTGGTGGAGGAAGTTCTTCGAG
>JAEMWC010000745.1:90000-95000 GCA_016490735.1 Pachyseris speciosa | reverse complement strand
AAATGTGAATGAACTTGGAATCCTGAAATAAAACTCTAATTTTAAGTGTAACGTTATATATTAAATTATTCTGTCAAGTTTGACAAGTAAAATATAAATTCTTGGTTTTCACGTGACGTCATAAAAACTAAAATTCAAAAGTAAAGAGACTTCTTCATCACGTAAAAGATATTTTAGAAATGTATCTGCTTGCTTGCTTTCAGCTTGGTAGCGTGCTTCGCTTTGAAAATAGAGAAACTTGAATTTTAGATTTTTTCAAACTGCATGCTTTGTTCGACTTTTTCCCTGTGGTTCAAGATAGGTTTCGTGTTAGTCGAATCGTCAACAGGGGAGGATCTAGGGAAAATAGTGACCGTTTTCCGAAAGAGCGAGCTCCGAAGGGGGTCAGGGAAATTTTTTGGATTTAACTTGCCGTAAAGTCCCCTTTCCCACGGCCAGAGCGTATCAGTACCAGAAAATTTGAAACAAAACTAATGCTCAAACCATTTTGGAGATTTCAAGTTAGAAATTTACTTTTATTAAAACAATACATAATTTATTATGAGAAATCTGACCGATTTTCGTAAAACGGTGGAAACCGGTGTGGATCCGCGCCTGGTCAAGAGCAGTTTTGTAGTTTTGGGAAACTCAAGTCATGAAACGTCAGCGAAAATTAAAACATAGCTTGATAATGTCGCTGAAGGAAACGTTCCCATCCACTCTTTCGTACAACTGGAAAAGCAATTTGTTTTTTTTTTTTGCTGTTTTTCTGAACGGCAAACATGTCGTTAACAGTGCGAAATAAGGACAGGGAACATTTTCGGGAAGATAACTCCAGCTCGCAGATTTGGGAAAGAAATTGTGTCCCATGAAGCTTCATTCGACAGATTGATTCCTGTTAGTTTCACAGATGCGTTGTTAAAAGGTCACAAAACCTTCCGTGAATACAATGAAAGTATTCTTTAAAAGCGTTTTCGTTGATTGTTATCTCGATGGATTCCCCCTTGTTTTATAGACAATACTGTGGTCCAAAAGCAATACGCAAGCGTAGAAGCAAAGTAAAAGTATAAAGCGGTTGTCCGTTGAGTGTCGTGTGAACAAGCCAAGTCGTCTAGCCTTTCACAAAAGACCGAAGCAAACAGCGCAATGAACAAGTTAGAATTCCGTGTAATTACATGTATTCGGCGCCAATTTATCCTTATGATGGTGGTTTTGTTTAAACGAGAATCCGCATGATCGGTCTCAAAAACGCAAGTAACTGTAATGCGATGGCTTGTTGGAAAGCTACCACAGTAACGTACAATGAAAAATTTCGTGATTATCGCTGGTTCATTTATCAGAGTTCCCAGTTTGAAAATACAGATTAAGGCGTAATATCCCCTTGGACTGATATTCTGGCCCCAGTTGTTCAAAATTAATAGCGGATGACTCGCAGTCTCCAGCGGATAGCTTGCTGTTCGTATAGGAAAACGCACCACCTTGAGTACCAATCAATCTGGACCTTCCAAGCGAAACAACAAGAGAAGATTAAAGGACGCTCCAAAGAACAATAGAAGGAAACTAACCTGCATGACAATGAACTGTCGAAGTGTTAAAAACAAAATAGCTGACATCGCTGCTGTAATAGATCAATATAATCCTGATATCATCTTTGGTACTGAATCCTGGTTAACTTCGAACATTGAAAGTAACGAAATATTTCCAAATGGCTACAAAATTTTCAGAAAAGACCGTCATGATGGCTGCTACGGCGGAGGTGTTTTTCAGGCAGTGAAAAACGATATTATAATAACACATCGCCCAGACCTGGACACCGACTGCGAAATTATTTGGACCCAATGTCAGCTAGCAGACAAGAAAACAAAATCTTGGTTTTTTGGATCATATTACCGACCAAATTCCTCCAATGTTACAAGCCTCGATGAGCTGGATGCATCATTGTTAAAACTTGGGAAGAGCGTGTACAAAAATAACATCATTGTTTCTGGTGATTTCAATGCTCCTGATATTAGCTGGGATACTGAATATTCAAGCCAATCTCCTTCCTCTGATAGACTGTTAGAAATAATTGATGATCATGATCTGAGTCAACACGTCAAAGAGCCAACTAGACGGGATAGAAATACACAAAACATCTTAGATCTAATTCTCTCCAATAATTCCAACATCATCGAAAATGTCAGCGTCGTCCCTGTTATTAGTGATCACGACATTGTGTTATTCACTGTGAACACTTCTTACCGAAGAAAGAAAAATGTCAAACGCAAAATATTCATTAGGAAAAAAGCCGACTCTACTCGCATTAAAGAAGAACTTACAAAACTATCATTTTATATGGATACTCGGGGCTTTAATTCAATCGACGATAAATGGAGCTGCTTCGAAGATAACATCCACCGTATAATGGATTCTTGTATCCCCTCAAAGTGGACTAGCTCAAGATATAATCTACCGTGGTTCAATCATTCCTTGAAACGTCTAGCCAGACGTAAACAAAGGCTTTATAATAAAGCAAAATCTTCTGGAAAACATAATGATTGGAATGCATTCCGTGCAGCTAGAAAACTAATGCATAAAAGGCTTAAAGAAGCAAGGAACGCATATATTTCGGATTATTTAGGAGAAGCTATTGAAGAAAACCCTAAGCGATTCTGGTCATATATCAAACATCTGAATAAAGAAGAGCTGGGGATTGCAGATTTCGAAATAAATGGCTCCATAATCAGCGATAATAAATCAAAGGCTGACATATTAAACTAGCAATTTTTAAGTGTCATTACTCAAGAAGACTTATCAAACATCCCTGATATTGGATACGACAGAATACCAGCTATTGACAGTCTGTCTATCACCATTAATGGAGTTGCAAGCAGTTATCGTTGTTGAAGACAAATAAAGCTTCTGGACCTGATGCCATTCCACCGTGGTTTTTAAAAGAATATGCAGCTGAGATTGCTCCTATCCTAACTAATATCTTCCAAGATTCTATCGTTAGTGGTACCGTACCCAGTAGATGGAAATCGGCAAATGTATGTGGTGTCTTTAAAAAAGGGAAAAAGTCTGATCCTTCAAACTACAGACCCATTTCTCTAACCTGCACAGCATCGAAAATTCTTGAACACATTGTACATAGCCATGTGATGAAACATTTTGAACATTGTAACGTACTAACAGACTGTCAGCACGGCTTTAGATCAAAAAGATCTACAGAACTTCAATTAATACTTACTATTCATGACATTGCAAGTTCTCCACAACAAAACAAATCTTTTCATGCTGCTGTGTTGGACTTTTCTAAAGCCTTTGATAAAGTCCCACATCGACGCTTACTAATGAAGCTGGAGCGTTACGGTATCCATGGAAAGCTCTTGTCCTGGATGGAATCTTTTCTCACTAATAGGGTCCAAACCGTCATCTGTGAGGGTGCAACATCTACCTCTTCCCCAGTGACCTCTGGCGTACCACAAGGGACAGTGCTAGGCCCGCTGTTGTTTCTAACATACATTAATGACCTGCCAGACGGTCTAAGCTCTACAGTTAAGCTGTTTGCCGATGACACTCTCTTGTACGGTGTAATGGTTGAAGACTCAGATTGCGACAATCTCCAAGACGATCTCAATAAACCAGAAACTTGGCAAAATGAGTGGCAGATGCAATTTAACCCTTCTAAATGCAAAATCATCTGCATTTCAAATAAGCAAAGACCTCCTCAACGGTCATATTTTTTCTGTGGGTCCAAACTCGAACAAGTAGACTCTGCATCGTACCTAGGAATTACTGTTAACAGTAAATTAAAGTGGTCTGATTACATCTCATCTATCTCAAGCAAGGCGAGTCGATCCTTAGGGTGGATCAAGAGAAATCTCTGGAACTGCCCCAGGAAAGTGCGTGAAATGGCCTATACCAGCATCGTCCGACCCAAACTGGAGTACGCAAGTGCCTCGTGGGACCCACACTATAAAAAAGATATTTCAACCTTGGAGAGAGTCCAAAGAAAAGCTGCTCGTTTTTGCCTTCAAAACTTCAACAAAACAGCAAGTGTGACTGACATGTTATCTGATCTGAAATGGGATACAGTAGAAACAAGACGAAAGAAAAACAGATTGACTTTAATGTACAAATTTAGTCATAATCTAGTAGACATAAACCCAGAAGAACACTTAATACCACACAGTGAATTAAGAACCCGCAACAGCCATGCTTTTAAGTATAGAATGCCAAAAGTTTCTAAGGATGTCTTTAAGTTTTCCTTTTTTCCTAGATCAATAACAGAGTGGAACTCACTGCCCGCTGACCTTGTGAATTGCAAGTCATTATCTGATTTTAAGTCAAATTTAGGAAAGCACGTGAAATAAGTGATCTAAATTATAATTTTGAGTTATCATTTATTTATCTTGTTATTTGACATATTTACTTTTATTCAACTTATAATTAGAATTAGATTTTATATGTATATATATATATATATATATATATATATATATATTATATATATATATATTTCATTTTAGCTTTTATTACAGTTGATGTGATGTCTTACGGGATTTTATCGACTTAATAAATGTAGATGTAGATGTAGATGTAGATGTACCAGTTGAAATTTTTCAAAACGTGCAATTTGAGAATTTCAAAATCACATGTGTTAAATTATTGTTTACCACGAATTGTATTTCTCTCGAGAAAACTGCGAATAATTGTACGAGGCTTCGCAATTTGTAATTTATCGCGTGTATTTCTACTTAAATTACACCCACAAAATTATTTCAGAGAATCGTCAATTAAGTTTATGTGACTTTCCCTCCAATTTCACCCAGTCACCCTTCAAAACTTTCAAATTATGCCACGTTTGGTTATGATCACTCGGCGTTGAAATGCCGGAAACTTTTAAAATAGATACTCCTACGGAGTACAATTTGGCATCAATTGTACTGCTCTCGACCAATCAGAATTGAACGACTGTTTGTTGAGTGCAGTATAAATAATGGTAACTGAACTGCGTGGAACGCGTGAACTGTAAAATT
>JAEMWC010000745.1:85000-87500 GCA_016490735.1 Pachyseris speciosa | reverse complement strand
ATTTCATTTGATTTATTTAGAGTTGATTTGATTTAGTCTCCCCAGTTAGTAGAGCATCTGTGCTCGGCTAAATACATTTGAGACTTAAATAAAGTGATTATTATTATTATTGCAATTTTACTCGTGTCACATCACAGTAGCATACTAAGTTTATATACCTCCCTGGTGTGGCAGTTACTGAAGTTCCATATCCGTGATGAAAACGCGGACACAAAATTGTAGTATTTTTAGTCTCCGAAGATCGAACGAGTCCGTTAATGTATTAAAAAATGTGCAAGAAGTTCATACTTCGAAATTTCAATGGCACGTGCAATTACTAGTAACCCCTATTTCGCCAACCTTAAGCGGATGCCATAAAATCTATCCGTGAACCCGCCGCACAACAACAACAACAACAATGTATTTATTTAAAGAAATATAAAGTTTACAATACTTCATGTCCTGCAAATAGCTATAATGCTAATCTAGGCAGATCCTAAGCGTGCCGCTCGCCAGTGAAACATCATCACATAACTCTGTCTAAATTTTTCTTACCAGATACTCCATGTCGGCAGCTTGTGGAGAAACCATTCCACGGTATTCATTGTGTTGATCCATGAACTTTTCCTTTTCTTCCATCGATAGCTCACATACTGCGTAATCTCCTCTTGAGGGTGAGGTTTGAGCAATTACCCTGTACTCAGTTCGAAATTGTAGTGTGAAGCATAATGCCAGACAAGATAAACGCCAGAGCATGTCACAGCCGTTGGCTTGTTTGTGGGAGCCCTGGTGGTCGATAACGACGAACAGTGATTGTTCGTTTTCGTGACTTCTGTGTTAAGAAAATAACAATTCAGTTCATACACGCAGTAATGTAGCGGAAAACCTGACAATCACAAGAGTCGGTTCCTGTCATGGATTAGGCGTAAATTGAATCAAGATAGATATGGCAACGTAAATCCAGTCAAATAGGTTAGTTAAATCTTTCAACAGGTTTTAAAGTTGCTGTGATGCATAACCCAGGTACCTGTTTGGAAGGTTAAATGTCTCATTACTTCCAGTCACGGCATTTTGGTAAGTAAGTGGACAGTCCAAGGAAAACGTTTTCAATTTTCAATTTGCAGCAAAATGTAGTGTTTACCTGGAATCTCCTTCTTCAGAGTCGCACATGCCTAGAGGGTCTCTTAGAATCATTTCCAAATATCAATTACGTAAAAATATTAGCCTTCTAACACGTCATGAATACTGAATACCCAAGACTGTTTCACGTTTTCACGCAAAAGTTTTAAGTTTACGTGAAAGGCAAATTCCTAATTATAAAAGCAATGTTTTACAAGAAACACAATTGAAGCCATGAGACGTAGTTGAAATTGTCTGTTCAAAACCCAACCACAGCCTAGGAAACAAAGACGTCCATTCAACAAAGCACCAAAATAACCAGGAATAATTAAATTTACGCAAAACAAGACGATTCACGAATCACATTTAATTCAACGTTTTTCACAGGTTGCGCTAAATTCAGAAGTTGTGATAGTAGGAGGCGCCGAGGTTTTATATTCAGCCCCTTTGACGCGAGATCTAAGGTCGAGGATTCATCAGTTCTTATCTCTCCCCCACGGGCCAGACACTTTGCTTAACAATTTACCTCTTTATACAGGCCTAGGAGTATACATATATAATTAGCATAGTGCTTTCCGCGAATTCTGAATGGCTATAGCTCGGAGATGAATAGCAAGTACTACTATTCACTTCCGAGCAAACGGAGAAAAACAAAATGGATTCCCGTTTCGCTTCGGTATAAACGAGGCGGCTGTTTCGAAAAGTTAGGTAAGTTCAGGGGCACCCAACGAGCCAAATCAACCAAACGCTGTAGAAAGGCATTTTTTGAGTACCTTACGGTGTTTGAAGTCTGTTCAAAGTGATGTTTTCATAAGCTAGAAGAAGTTCATCTGTTCGGATTCCCTAGCTGAAATTTTCTTTGCCCGAAAATGTTAGGGAACAAAATGTTCCTTCAAGAAAATGCAAGCTGAAATGAACTTTCCACGAACTTTCTAGGAAAATATTTTCTTTCCGAAAATGCTAGTTGACGTTTTTGACTGCCAAAAACAGCAATTTCGACCTTTTCGAAAACCTCAGGGGCTATGATTTCCCATTTGCGAATCTTTTAGGTCACATTTTAGTTACGAAAATCCGAGTGCACTCTTTAATCGACGCCGAAAGCGCAAGCCGAATTACCCTCCACCGAACAGATATCTACCGAAACTTGTCGTTGGGTGCCCCTGTAAGTTGTTTAATCTTTCGAAACTCAAATTTCAAGGGATAGAAAGGTAACAATGTCTTGTTTACGTGAACCGTCTAGCACTATATAAGTATAAAAAAGTGAAACATTTACTGTGTTGCAGCATGGTTTCAACAGGAAGACGAATTGCAAACACGAATAGAAGAACTGTCACCCGCACAATCAAATAAGAGCCTTTAGAAGTAATACATGTCACTAAGCCGGAATAAAGAGGTGTGAACA
>JAEMWC010000745.1:60000-80000 GCA_016490735.1 Pachyseris speciosa | reverse complement strand
TGCGGAAGGAGTGGTCGTGGGTGCGACGTGAACTCCTAGTAGGGCGCTGGAGTTGGTCCGGGAAATCGGAAGCGACAAGTCCATGGGTTATCTTGTACAAAAGCACCAAACGTGCGTCACAGCGTCTCTGCTGGAGTGGGCGCCACCCGAGCTCTGATAGCATGTCTGTAATACACTAGCTGTCGGATGGTAGTGTGACAAAGCCCTCCTAGCAGCACGACGTTGCCCCACTTTCCACTCTATAGGCCCCATTGTTTTGGATACCCTGCCTGGGGTCCCAGATGCTTGCACAATATTCCACTTGGAGGCGAACAAGACTGAAGTATGCCCGTTGTTTAAGTGCACATGACTTAACCCTCAGGTTTCGTTTCAGAAACCCTAAGGTGCGATTTGCTTTTGCAGTGGCCTTGGTGATTTGAGCATTCCATTTTAGATCGTGAGACAGTTCAACCCCAAGAAACCTTGTACTTTTCACAGATCTAAGAACTTTGCCATGGAGAATGTAGTCATACGAGATGACTGTTTTCTTTCTAGAAATCCGTAGAATTTCACACTTTTCGAGTAAACACCATTAGCCAGTCTTCCTCCCAAACTTTTAACATGTCCAGATCAACTTGTAGTTGAGCACACTGTTCCTCAGAGTGGATTGTGAGATACATAACTGTGTCATCTGCAAAAAGGTGTGCTGTGGAGCTGACATACTCTGATAGGTCATTGATATATACCAAAAAGAGAGTGCCGATAACAGACCCTTGTGGAACCCCTGACAGGACATCGATATACGATGACTGGGCCCCATCCACAACTACACACTGCTGGCGACCCTCAAGGAAACAGGAAATCCACTGTACGTACCCCATAAAAATCCAGCTTTAATAGTAATTTCTTGTGACACACCTTATCAAATGCCTTAGAGAAGTCCATAATTATAAGGTCTGTTTGTGCTCTTGCAGTTAAATTTGCTTGTAAGGTTGAAGTGAGTTCGAGCAATTGGGTTTGACAAGACTTTCCCTGTCTGAAGATATGTTGTAGATTGTAAAGTATGTTATGCTTTGTAAAATGTGTTGTCAAGTTGCTGTTAACAATGTGTTCTAGTAGCTTACTGCATATGCATGTAAGTGATATGGGGCGATAGTTTGCTGGGCAGTCCCTGTCTCCTTTCTTATACACGGAATACGTGAACACTCAGGAACAAGACCCAGTCATCGGTAGAGTTCTGAATTTCAAGAAAAGGGGGAAATGGCCATTACCATGGGAGACTAAAAACGAGTTGCAAACCACACGAAGGTTGATTAGACAACGACATAAACTTACTGGAGAATTGGGTCATTTTCACAGTTAATATTACCTTCACGTTTCACTCTGTTATTTGTAAAGACCTTCATCACTAGATGGGACACTTAGGTGCACAATGTGTGGTACATTTGGCCCGGGAACGATTTGATTGGCCGAATATGGAGAATGGCATTATCCACTTTGGGACTAAATTTTGTCCATGTCTCAACCTAATTTGCCTACTTGTGCACGAATTAGTGTCCATTGACTTCTTACATTTGTAGGAAAGTTCTGGTGGTTATGAATATAGTCAGGGAGCAAATGTCATAAGTTAAGGTCCCGTGGGAAATTTATGCTTAAAGCAAGCCACTGGTGTAGAAATGTTCATTGGGACCTAGTAGACATGAAAATTTTGGGTGGCAACTTTGCAACTTGCTAAGACGGGATTTATGAGGGTTCCAATTTCTGACCTATGGAGGCCAGCATGGAAACGAGCCTGCACTAGAAAATCCTTTATGTCTTACGTAAACATACACTACACCTTTACTTACCAAATCTTTCCACAATATATAATTCGCTGCTGTTAATTGATTTTTGGTAGTTTTTATTTAATTGGTGGTTACGTGACCTTGTAGCATGGAAACGAGGTTGGAATATAAAACTCCTTTTAATTTTCATGTACATGAACCGTTGATTAGCAAACGAGACTACATTATGACATTCGATACTCTTAGTTGTTTTAAGTAGATTTTAATTAAAATAATAATCACGTGACCCGATGAAAATGGAAACGAGGCTGTGAGAAAGAACTGCTCCAAGTCAAATAAGTTTCTGAAATAAGCTAGAACAAATCCGTGATTGCTGCAAAATTGGAAATTTAAAGCCAGTAACAAGCACTCATGATAGACACACCAAATTTATTTGTCATCAGCAAGAAGGAAAGAGTGCCTTTGCAGCTGGAGCAACGCCGTTCTATGAAGGTGTCTGAAGGACTGGTTGGTACCACACTGAATTAAAGCGAGGGAACGAACTTTTACTTGATTTCTCCCGAGCTTCAACCTCAGACAAAACTAGTTGGGACCGATTAGAAAAATACCTAATTTTTGTGACATTGTGGCTAAAATAAAAACGCTCAATAAATGAATGCATGAATTGCTGTTATGTCTCCTCCTCTCTTCTAATGCTATTTTGGGTAAAACAAGAATTCTATATATCGGATTTTAGAGAAAAACAACATTGAATAGGGAGTAGGGAAGAAGGCGACTTTGTTCTGGTTTGATGACATCGTAGTATCGCGCGTTATTTAAAAAAAAATGCGGAAAGTGTTGCAAGAGTTTTGTCCTAAGTTGTAGCTAGCTGCAGAAGTAAAGTCCTTGGTGGGTCAACCTCCGAAAACGCCAGAACAGCAGCAAAACCTTTCTTCTCAAACTGCTGTTTTAGCATCCGAGAACAAAGGTGTACATCAATTGTCGGGTAAAGATTAAGAGGTTTACAAATTCTTTCTCAGAAAGCGATGCTTCTAATACTGAACTCTATAATCTGGTCACCGAAGTGGTCGTATCAACAGAGTGAAATAGGCAGAAAACTATTCCACACGTTTGCAGATGAAAAAATATATATAATAATAATAATAATAATATTAATAATATTAATAATAATAATAATAATAATAATAATAATAATAATAATAATAATAAATCAGGGAATGTGAGCCTTTGATTGACCGTGAAGAATCGTATTCTACAAATCTGTAAAAGTAGTGACAACGTCATTAAGGTGAAAACAGCAGACAAACTCATGGAGCTCAAGTAGGACAGGTCTTTATTCGCTCATCTCGTGTTGGTTTGCAAGAGCCAACCAGACGTAGAAACATCAAGGAACCAGTTGGCCTTTAAGAGTTCTCGATAGTCTCAAGATCCCTTTTTTGCTACCGACGGTACACTAGCGCACTGATCATGCAAAAGTGTCCTTATGCGCTTTTTGGAGCAGTTCAAGGAGGAGTCTAGTGGTGTTGTTATGTTTTATCATAAATTTTGTGTTGCTGTGTGTGGATATAAAGAAAACCTTGAAACCTTGAAACGTCCAAAACCGAATTGAATTGAAGATGCAATGGCTGTAGTGAAGTGATTAGACAAGCCTGAATGGATCAAGACTTACAAACACCTGGCAGAACATCTCTTCAGCAAGTATAATAGCGCCAGGAAATTCGCTTAATCTTTGTCAGAAACAATTCTCATCTTCGCTGAAAACGACCACATAGGCCAGACGACAAGGATCCGAAGACCCTCTATTGCGGCATTACTGATTTCACACCAATTGGTCATTAAGTACCGTTGAAGAAACTACTCTGGCATGCAAAGACCAAGGCACAGCTAATCACCTCTCTGGGAAAGAAGGTGAATGAGAAGACAGGTTGTAGTGGTATTGAGAACAGAATGCGAGGCGAAGCACAAAGACGTGGGACATCTTCAAAGTGGCCATGAAGAAGTCGATTTGAAGATGATACCGAATGCCCTCTATGTCATTGGTGATGATGCCACGGACTTGTCCATTCATTCACCAGACAGCGATATCCTTGTACTAGCAATAAGATGGTATTCATAGATGTGTTCCAGTAACCCATTTGTCTCTGCAAGGGGCGCATGTCAGCGCAAGTTACAGCAACATGGAAGCCCTCAGTCCTACCCAAGACAGCTGCGCTGGAACTTCAGGAAGCCGACGATTCCATCCTGTGTACCCCTGGTAATCTTGGTCGAAAGGAACAGCCCGATGGCGACATCAAAGGTGGAATTCAAAGGTTTGTCTGCCAACTTTATCTACCGAAGACAGACCAAACAACTCGGCTAAAGAGCTCAGGTGGTTCCTCTTTAGAAAGAAGCAAGCGGAGTCTGACCAACATAAGCTGCACTGCACCAAGCTATACTATACTGCATGCTTATTTTCGGTTGATGGTTTGGAACAAGGATGCTGTGCCAAACCCCGTGCTGCCATCACCGAGGGATTATAGACGGGCAATGGAGAATGAGGGCTGGACACGTGTAACGACAATTCTCGGTACCGGCTCCAGAGACTAAGAGACTCTCAATTCGCTTCGGTTTGATTTGCCGGATTCGATTTGACTGATTCGCGTCTCTTGGTAAGTGAAGTGCTCAAATAAGAGACGCTTGTTTAATCGATACAGGGCTGCAGTACTGGATTTCTCTGTACAGACCTTTGTGGTTGTTCTGATAATAGTGAATGCGAGAAACAGAAAATTTCTATTATGAGTGGTTGTCACCGGCTTTAAGGTGGGACTTAAGGTGAGTTGGAGTGAAATTTTAAGGAGTTTAAACAAGGGATTAAAATGTACAAAAATGTTTTGAAACACCACCAGACAGTTGACACCCCACAAGGGCACTGAAGGTTGCTGGGTAACTGTTTTAGTGTCCATCTACTAATTTTCCACTTCAAATTCCAATTTTAAACCTTCATTAAATCTTCAACATTCCCTACTTCCCTACATTTAATAAAATCCTCTGAGAAAAATTGTCTCTTCCCAAATATGCCCAAAACTCACCAAAAAATTCAAAAATATCCCACAATACAGCTTCGTGGGAAGAGCATAGAGATTTTGGATTGCTTGAAACGCGAACGAGATGTAAACGTCAAATCCATGTTTAGCGACGCAAAAACGGTGTTTAGGGTAAGTCCCGCCCTAACTCTCCAATTTTGCAGCAATCACGGATTAGTTCTTACTACTGAGCTTATTCGCGAAATTTATTCGACCTTTGAAAAGTTCTTCCTCTGACCCTCATTTCCATGTTTATCGGGTCACGTGATAATTGCTTTAATTAAAATCTACTTAAAACAACTAAGATTATCGATTGTCATAATATAGTCTCGTTTGGTAATCAACGGTTCATGTATATGAAAATTATAAGGAGTTTTATATTCTAACCTCGTTTCCATGCTACAAGGTCACGTGACCACCAATTAAATAAAAATTTACCGAAAATCAATTAACAGCAGCGAATTATATATTGTGGGCAAGATTTGGTAAGTAAAGGTGTATGTATACGGAAGATATAAAGGATTTTCTATTGCAGCCTCGTTTCCATGCTGGCCTCCATAGGTCAGAAATTGGAACCCTCATAAATCTCGTCTTAGCAGGTTGCAAAGTAGCCACCAAAACTTTTCATGTCTACTAGGTCCCAATGAACATTTCTAGACCAGTGGCTTGCTTTCAGCACAAACTTCCCACGGGAGTACAATCATTTGCTCCCAGACTAATACGTTTAAGTTATTGTTAACCATTTCACTAGATTTGCTCAGGCCTACGAGACCAGGAATTAATCAAGCACAACCGCAGCTGAGCGCTTATATAATGACTTTATGCTTCGAGTCGGTTTCCCAGCATAGATACTACACGATCAAGGATGGGAGTTTATAAATATACTCTTTCACAGATTGCAAAAGCTTAGTGAGATCACGCGTCTTCGGACCTCACCGTACCATCCACAAGGAAACCGGAACGCTGAAAGACTTTATTAGGACTTTATTATCCATGCTGAGGACTCTTCCAAAGAACCAGAAACTCAAGTGGAAGGATTCACTGAACAAAGTCATACACGCCTACAATTGTACCAGAAATGATGCAATCACTTTAATTTCTCTCCTTTTTACCTATTATTTGGTCGTTCGCCACGTCTCCCAGTCGATTTGATGTTTGATAATTCAAATCTTACCCGCACAAACTGCGTAAAGAAATGGGAACTTTCCATGAAGGAGGCTTATGCATTGGCTATGAAGAAAAGTTCAACCTCAGCTGCTGATGGCGGCAATATAAGACCTCAAAGTGCGATTTTCAATTTTGAAACCTGGGGACAGGGTATTGGTACGAAACTTATCGGAGCGCGGTGGACCACGGAAGCTTCGGTCTTTTTGGGAGCAGCGGATACACATCATGTAGTGAAACAGAACGGGGACCTACCGGTATATATGAAGTGAGACGTGAGGGACAGACAGGCAAACCAAACGTTTTACACATGAATCTCCTGCTGCCTTGTGACTTCCTTCCTTCAGTGTCAGGAGAGACAATCCAAAAGAGGAGGGGAACCCCAGTAGATGTTAGGAGGCACCAAGAGAGAAGCAAAGTCACGACGGTAGTGTTAGTGACAGCAACAACGAGGAAGAAGTCCCTGCAGTTATGTCACCTTCGAACGTTTAGCAATTAGAGTTGCCAACAACCACGGCAGTGCTGCATGCTTTGGGCCGAGCCAAGGAAACCTTAGTTTTTGCCCCAAATTACTATCATGATGGGCACCCTGAATTTCGAAGGTTCAGAGTTTTGGTCTCCAACAAATGTTTCTTAGAGCACAGCCATATTGCTCTGTTAAGGAAGGACAGGAACTGTCAAACAACGAAGGGCGTACTGTGTAAGATAGCAATCCTTCACATCAAAATCAGCTACAACAAACCCCTTTAACACCTCAGGAACCTGAATATGGGCCCGACCTCTTCGTAATCGCCGTGCGCCACATGTGCTATGCTATGATCAACTAGCGAATTCAAGCTATCAACCTTTAAATGCATCCATCGTTTCACCTGCGAATGCCGTTGCAGCTGATTAGCGTATGTATCACCCATCTTACTGGCCATGGGGAATGCTGGTGCTGTATTGTTTACCAGCATGTCCAGTTTTTTCGTGGAGTCCTCCCGCTCAAACGTGTACCAGACTGTTCCACCAGTCGTTTTTTAGACAACCAAGTGACACTTGAATCAAACATTGCTGAACTTCACAGTTGCTGCCTTTTTGTTGTTTGTTTGTTTGTTTGTTTGTTTTACTTGTTAAAAACTGAAAGAAAACAGACTTGATGAATGGAAATGAGACATTTTGGTGCACTGCAGTTGGCAGTTGGCAGTTGGTTCAATTGTCGCATTAGGATATGGACTAGACCGTGTCTTTGTAGGCCTGATCAACCTGCAAGAACAGTTTCCTTCTGCACATTTTAGGTTTTCTGTAGTTGTACTAAACGTAGACTAGGCTATTATCGTCACAATGTTCAGGAGGACATCTAGTTTGGTAGAGTACCTGACTACCGCGCGGGAGGTCGCGGATTGAACTGCCGGGCGGACCAATACTCAGGTTATTAAAATTATTGAGGAGAAAGTGCTGCCTTTGTAATGGTATCTACAAGCAGTTGACTTTCTAGTGTCCTCGGTTTAGGACGATAAACCGTAGGTACCGTCTCACGGTACTTCCCTACCACTAGGGATGTAACAAAACTCTGGCTGTGACCACCCCTAGTGTCTGTCCTAATTCGATATTCCTACTTACGGGCACTCATTAGTTACTTCAGTTATTGTCAAGCGCACAAGCAGTCTAGTTAAGTCCCCCGCCAGTGTTGTAAACCGCCATGAGACAATGTGATATGAGCGGTATATAAATATACATTACCATTGCTTAGTCCACCCTTCCCCAACAAGGATAAGTTTTTTGTTACTTTCACGTGATGTAAGAACGATCGGACCGATCGGACCGATCGGACCTTGCGATCGAAAGGAGAAGTAAAGTCGAGTTGAGCAAGCAAAGTAGAGGCCCTTCCAGCGGGATGTTCCGTGTCGCTTGTCTGAATTTTAAAATGTGCCGTGTCGGTGTTTAAATCGCTAATTCTCGGCCTTGATTTCACTGTCGGAATTTTGCCGGGGATGATGTGACTCGTCGGGATTTCATTTTGTGCTGTCGCTACTTTTTGGGCCATGTCGCTTGTCGGAATTTACCCTGGCAGGGCCTCAAAGTATGGTTTGTTTTTGTTCGTTCGCCGAGCTAACACCCATTTCTAGTCGACTCGCAAACTACGGTTCTGACACTGAAGTTACGGAGAGAAAATGGATAAATCAAATGTTCTTTGAAAACAGAACTGAAGTCTGATTATCACGGTGTTCTTCGGTGAAGAAAAACCCAAAACAAGAGTGATATATTTTTCTCGAACGTTCTCGAGAAAAGGACTCTATGTTTAACTTCAGTACAAATTTGAACCTGGAATAAAAAAACACCCCCATAAAGCAGCTCATCTAAACAACTTACCAGACTAAAATCTGACACGCTGAGCGACGTAAACTGTTGAATCCGTTGCGTGGTAATAAATATTACCATTTGACAGTAGCATTTTCCTTTCAAACGATGGAGAATTTAAAACAAGTCAATTTAGGTTATCGATCTCTGGCCAGGTTAAATTTGTGCACCCGTAAGTTTGTACGCCCGTATACCTGTACACCCGTAAATTACACGTCGACGAAGTCACGAAGCAACAATTTACATGAATTTCACGAATCACGTAAACAAACAATTACATTATATTTCCACGATTCCCAAATGTTAGAATAGATAACTTAAGTACTATAGGAGCAGACTTCTAGTTTCGTTTCGTATAACACTGAATGCTTTAACTGTCTTCATCAGTGACGTTTGCTTGTTATGTTATGGAAAAAAAAAAAATTCGCACATTTCGGCCGCTACTAGGTGTCACTGTCACTGTCACTGTCAAATCACTATCTGTGCCACATTCTTCCTTCTGATGATTGCAAGTCACTTCTGGCAAGTTGTGCTACCCTAGGATCATACCTTAGGTAGTAATTCAACAAACACAAAGCCCTATTTTTTGTGAGGATTTTAGCTTGAGACCAATTGAAATTAACCTAAAACATTGTTAGTCGGCGCTTTTTTTCGTTTCCTCATGATTAGAAATTTTGGTTTCAGGGTGAACTATTTACATAGTGGGATACAGTGGCCAATCAAAATAGAATTTGAAATTGTGAATGTAAACATCTTCGAGCTGGAAAAACAAACTTGTTGACGCACGAACTAAGGAATGTACAGACAAAAGGGAAGCACGTGCGTTACAAAAAGACGTTTCGACCACTTATGTACTTTTAGGTAAGATCGCAACGATATATTGTTGAATATTGTTTTTTCATTGCGCGCGCTAATTGTTGACGTAAACCTCTTGGCAAAATTCAGTGACTCGTAACCAAATTGGGTCATACGATAAAATCATGAAAGAACTCTAGAAACAAATAATTATCGAGGTAAACATGTTTATAATAGGAATAATATCGTTACGTGTAAAACGAGATTCACTGGAAAGAAATGAAACTTAAACTGTTATCAGCCTTATAAATGATTTCAAGAGTGACCCACAGGTAATCCACAGGTATCATTTTTTTGATCACATTTCCAAACACCCCTTTAAAATCATCAATTCGGAAACGAAGCACAATTTCCTGTTGAAACAGCTTCTTTTTTTTTCTCAGATGTGTTTTCTTTCTCTGTGCGAGTAGGGAACCTGAGTTAGGGTTTGACACTGACCTGAAAAAGAATGGTCTTCAAAATCAGGAGCAACGTTTATTGTCGGCACCCTTTGCGATGATTGTAATGCCTTGTGCGAAATTTCAGGTAAGAAAAATTTTTGAATTTGAATGAACACAATAAACGTTTAGGGGAATGGTGCCGCCGGCCGAGTATCTGGTAAGTGAAGTAAATAATTTTACAAAAGAAACATGTTAAAGAATGTCAGTCGAACGGCACGTCTTACGTGCGTTTGTTATTTTTTGGGCTATCGCTGAATTCACAATGAAAGGAAATGTCATGCCAGAAGATTTCATTACATGGGTCACGCCAGGTAATGCAACTGGTAAATGGGGCGTAGTTTAAATCACTGCAGGCCTTTGGTGCCGTCAAGATGACAAATTGTTTTTGTGTGGGAGGAGTTTGACCTGAAAAGAGAGTGAACAATTGTGACATGGAACATCCCCCTAAACGGTTCTCTTTCTTTCTTTTTTTCTATCAGTCGGAAAAGGGTGATACATACAATAAAATAGGAACAGAAGAGAAAACTTTCAAATCAATGATCGCCAAATGTCAACCGATACCAGTTTTTTCAGATGGATCCATACCAGTAGGATATTTACCAGTATTTGTCATTCTTTCGATAACTACTGACCAGTATCAAAAGTCATTGAAAAGCCGATATTTCTCAAGGATATCGATATTTTACATATAAACCGCAGTACCAACGATATCAGTTCAACTTCAGTTTATTAGAACAATGTTTCCTTAAAATTAATTTCCTGGAGTTTATTTTAGGGATATCACAATTTGTGTATATCTTACTTTACCTTTGGTGAGCAATCTTTTATCTAACACCTTCTCAAAACATCTTAGTTTTCAACAGACGCCCTGAGAGTTTGATCGAGTACATACAACACTTTTATATCCACCCTCCCCTCCCTCATACACATACCCACAACCCGCATAAGTTAAGCGTCGGCTGTGACTGTCAGTCCAATTCGGGAGTTTCATAAGGTGATTGAGTATTCAAACAAAATACAAGAGACAAGTGGAATACTCCATAGTATATTCAGCAGGCGAATACAGCCGCCTCTCCGCACTCCGACCGCTTGCCGCCTTTGGGCGGGAGGTCTCTCCCGCCCAAACGCGGCAAGCGGTGGGAGCGCGGAGAGGCGGCTGCATTCGCAGGCTATAGTACATTGTCTAGAAAACTTTGCATGATTATTTTATACAGTGCCATAGAAAATACAAAGCTCCAGCTCCATGCAGTGCACGGCTTTATTTCCGGCATTCTGATTGGCTGTATGCTCTATGGCATGGTGAGGGTAGTGACTTGTACGTTATTTTCATTTAGTATGTAGTCTGTAGCGTAGTTTTTATCACAAACCACTTCTGTCTTCCCATGTAACCAAGGATGTTGCTTTCGAAACAGCTTGTTGCCGCAGACACTCAGACACTATCTAACGCTCCTTTTCATACTCCTAACGTCAACATGTCAAAATATCTATATCTGCCTTAACTAACAATCCATGCAGTCTAGGCTATTTAAACCATGAGCGATGTGCATGCACCGTGAGAGCTTTACCATGTGCCAGTTAGCGTATTTCGCGCGCTTTAAATTCCCGTTATTTCAGCGTTATGATGAATGTGATAAAAATAAGCTGCTCGGTTCAAGTTATTGGACGTCGCTTAATTAAAGAAAAAGCTTTTACACAATTTTTGAAACGCTCCTTAAAGACTTTCAGTTTTTATTTTTCTTGTCTTTTGTCTTCATTCTGTTGAAATTATTACTGTTAATTTATTGTTCCTGAAAAGCCCCACTGGGGAGGCGACAATAAAGTACTTATTTTTTTATTGATCTATTTATTTATTTATTAGAATTTATTTATTTATTTATTTATCTGTCTACCTATCTGTTTTAAAAACACGTACTCTCTAATCAAATTTGGTACCCCCAGTCAGTACCCAGTGCCCTTAAGTAATTTGAAAATGATGTCTGGCTGATCTCATCAAAGGTTTCCCTATTAATTTGTCGCGTATTATTCTCTTATGACAACTTTAGTCAATCAGGAGACAATCATAAACATGTTTTTTTGAGAATGAACGTATGAAAATCATATATTTAAACTGCGGATTAAAGAATGAAAATGTGAATGATCATCGCAGTTATGAACGCTACTTAAGCAGTAGTAAAAATAAAGTCCGGAAACAAACATTCAGGTTTGTGCGGGAGTCGAACCCACGACCTCTGCGATACCGGTACAGCGCTCTACCAACTGAGCTAACAAGCCATCTGGGAGCTGGTCATTTCGTTGGTTCGTAATAAGCCCGTGAGTGATGAATATGTGAGAATAAATAAATGAAAATCATATATTTGAACTGCGGATTAAAGAATGAATATGTGACTGATCGTCGCAGTTATGAACAGTACTTAAGCAGCAGTGAAAATAAAGCCTGAATAAAATTCAGGCTTCTACTGGAGTCAGTCAAACCCACGACCTCTGCGATACAGGTGCAGCGCTCTACCAACTGAGCTAACAAGCTAATTGGGAAATGCCCCGGTATCACAAAGGTCATGGGTTCGACTCCTGTACAGGAACAGGTTCAGTTGGAAGATACATCGCTACAGTCGACTGTATAAGATTGGCTGGCGATATGCAGCTTGGTTTTGGCAGAATTGTACGGGAACATCGTGATCTTGGAGAGAGATAACTGCAAATTGCCTTGTTGTTGTTTGTTCGTTTTAATCTATTACGTTATGACGTGTCCATGACGTCGTTAACTTATGAGTCATGAGCACGATTTGTTTTAATTTTTTTGTTCGTTTCGCGGTAATTTTTACTTTTAAGGCTGCAGCCACCTTTAAATTGATGACGTCATAGGGAGATTTGACATACACGCAGTTTTCTTGTTTGTCGTTGATTTTAAATTTGTAGACCTGTTAATTGCACAATAGAGAGCTTAAGCAACGGCGACGTCAACGAGAACGTCTCAAAACAGTAGGCTTAATTAGGTAAAGCAATCGCTCTGCATGCACGTGCGTCTTACATTTTGGTAAATTTCTTTGCCGTCATCAGCAAAACAACAACGCGAAATGACCAAATTTTAGGTTTTGTGGAGAACGTGAGCGTATGACGGTAAACTCTTCTTTCTTTCATTTTAAGGCTTAAAGTCATGTAACTGTTTTGCGTTCAATAACAGGTGCCAGTAAGTCTTGCATAACTGCGATGGTAAATAAGTGAAAGTTGAAGTACATTTCCGCTATCTCGAAAATTTTCAATGGAAAGAAAAATCCATTTGAGATTGGAGGATTCTGAAATTGAGGAAAGCAAATTTCCATAAACAGTTACGTCAGCTACGGGTGACGAGTCGCACACAGAGTAGCACTGAAAACAGGTAGGATTGTAAATTTCAGAGTTAGTCTTTAGAAAAATCAAAGCACCCCTTGGCTTACAGCAAGTATAAGAACTGTTAAACAATATTTCTCTCTTTTTAAAACGTAAAAAAATATTAAAAAATTTTCCTGTACTCAGAGCACAATTAAAAGACTTAAAAAAGTGGAATATTTCGTTCGGATCAACCGAACTTCGTCAGCCACAATGAAATAATATTTTTGATTCAATATTTCTCTCCTTTGTTTTAAATGAAAATGTTGTCATATCCGTTTCCAATTCTAGATACTAAACTAGATACAAGATAGATATTATACTTGGGACAGCAGAACAAATTTATATAAAATTATATAATAAGTTGTCAGTGCACATTTAATTTTTTTAAGGTGTTTGACGCGGAATAAAAGAGGGAATGTTGTTCCAAAAATATTTACCACGTATACTTGGCGAAAATTTCCTTAGGTTTGTACGGAACGATTCAATAACTAGATGATCAGACAATGCACTACGAGTATGATAAGTATGCTGCTCAGAGCGTAAAGTAAGAGAAAAAGCTCGGAACTATATCATCATAAAAGTACTCATAGAATAACAAACCTATGCAAAATTTAACTATATCGGGAAGTTTCAATAAGCGCAGAGCTACGTAATGAGGAGTTATTGGTTCCATAAAGAATAACAAATAAACATGTGCAAAATTTAACTACAGCGGGAAGTTTCAATAAACGCAGAGCTACGTAATTATACGAACAGCTTTGTTTTGTAATTTCACAACCTTGATAGAGGAGCATCATAATTGTTTCCCCACAAAAGACAATCATTATGAAGGTAAGGATATATCAGAGAATAGTAAACAGATACAAGTGATTTGGACGTCAGGTAACGCTTTAACCTGGTTATAATATTCAAATTCTTACTTATCTTACTACATATATAATCAATATGATCGCTCCAACTGAAGTGACTGTCAATATATACACCAAGGTATTTAACACTTTGGCATTGCTGTAAGATTTGGTCTGCTAGTACTAACGGAGAATAAAGATCGTCGTTTACTTTCTGCCGAGATTGAAAAATAACATACTTAGTTAGTTTTACTTAAATTTAAAGTCAATCTATTACAGCAAAGCCAGTCAAAACTATCGTTTAAATGGTAATTACTTAACTCAATAATTTATCAAGATCATTTCCAGATGCTGTTAGTGATGTATTATCCGCATATAATCTAATCGAGAAGTAAGCAGAAGCATTAGGAAAATCATTAATAAATATTAAAAATAAAAGAGGACCAAGTATTAATAGCTCCTTGAGGAACCGCTGAAGATATTTGCATTCACTATAAGAGCTTTGATATCCTTTGAGCTTGGCTGCTGTGATATTTTCCTCCGTTATTTGTTTCCCTTATTGCGCAATTAGCAGCGGTAGGTTTACGACGTCAAAAAACAACGACAAACAAGAAAACCGCGCGTATGTCAAATCTTCCTATGACGTCATCAACATAGAGGTGTCTGCAGCGGTGACAATCACCGCAAAAACGAACGAACAACAACACATCATGCGCATGACTCATAACTTAAAGACGTCATGGAGGGCCACCGCCGCCTCTATAAACGTAATAAAACGAACAAACAACAACAAGGCAACGGCATTTTGCAAGTATCTCTCTCCAATTAGATCACGTAGGTTCTTTACAATTCTACCAAAACCAAGCAGCATATCGCCAGTCAATCGTTATACAGTCGACTGTAGCGATGTATTTTCCCACTGAACCTGTTCCTGTTTATCCTACTCTGGCATCCTGTATGACGGTAACAGTGGTATTGGGATGCGGTCTCCAACTTATGTCACTCTTGCTTCTGACGAGGCCCTCCTTTCAACAATACGATCTAACGCCATACTTTATCAGCGTCGTGCTCGGCAATCTTATGGTGATAAGCGCTGACCTACCACCCCTCGTCGCGTCAGCGTGGACAGGAAAACAGCTTGTTGGAATCGCATATTGCCAGGTATATCGACAATTTATCACAAAATGTAATCATTTATTTAAAAACACTTTTCAATGAATTCAACCTAAACTCGCAGTAAAATAAATCTTCAAATTATGATTTATTAGTACAGCCTCCACACAAGTAAAAAAAAAAGCTGACAGGAACAAAAAACAATAGAAAAACAATACTAGAATAAACGTTCAAAATATGGGACAACGAATGCTCAATTAATGGGAAATGGTCACAATCCAAAATTTAAAATATTTCAGTTCGTTGAAACGGTGGACAGTCGAGTCACTTCGTCTTCCAATTTTTGGTTAACTTTGCTCTCAAAGGCGAAATTTCTAGCCCAAGCCTTGGGCTAGAAATTAATGTTGAACATTAACCTCACGCAAAACACGCATCGCAGTAAGTAATAAGTGACTTATTTTTTAGATTTTTTTGTTCTAGACGCTAACACCTTCGCTAATGCTGCAAAAATCTTAACTGAACTAAATCATTATGAAGATCAACTAGAGTACGTAACAGACTATGCACACCTTGATTGGCTAAAATAATCTCACTCTTAAATAAGATGTGTTACTGCAACACACCTTTTTTTGTCCTCAAAACAACACACATAGAGTTGTGTATAAATACACACCTTTTCATGTGTTACCCGAACACACCTTGGTGAGCTATCTAAATACACTTAAGTTGTGTTTCACGCTTGTCCTAAATTTGACACACTTTCAGGTGTGTTCTGCAGAAAGATGTGTTTTGTGACACTTCTTGATGTGTAACAAAGCACACCTTTAGTCGTGTTCTCAGAACACACCTTGCCAGGCACCCCAAACTATAACATTAACACAATTATTTGCACAAAACATTAGGTATGCAGTTGTCCGCAAATAGTTTATTGACTTTTTAAAAACACTTTATATACAACAATTTTAAAATAACAATTCCGTATAAATGAGAATGAATATATGAAAACCATATATTTGAACTGCAGATTAACGATCATAACTGCTATGATCAGTCACATATTTAATTCTGTATAACTTCAAATTTACCTAAGTTAACTTCTTTGGGAAAGCAAAGAAAATTTAATTGACCATACTTACATCATTAAAAAAACAGTCATGCAGTATCTCCATTCGAAACATTTCAATTGTTAATACACCACTTTAACTAGAAGAAAAAAAACTATTACCTTTTATGTCACTCTCATGCATACTTGGAAGCAATTTGTCACCACTACACACCTTGATGTGTTAGGAAACTCACAAGCTGTACATGTGCTAGCGATGTTGTATTCGAAGGTAAAACAATGAAAATTGTGTTTTGTTGTTACCTAAATACGTTCCTCGAAATAGTATACAAGTTTCAAATAGAACTTTTTTTCTTGTGTAGTTTAGAATGCGCAAATCTTCGATTGATTTTTTCAAAGAAATATTGTGAACAGTCAAAACCATCTGACATTAAGTTTTACGGAAAACGCCTTCCATAATGCTGCCGCGAATTTTCTATTCATGCCTGTGTATTTCAGGTTGGTGGTTTTTTGACCAGCGTCTGGTGGATCACGACAGGTGTTACTCTAGCCTCAGCCGTTCGCGCAGCTTCTCGAAATCTTTGCGATGAAGCTCTAGCAGGCGCTCCGTCCGAACGACCCCGCGACAGTTGGCAGTACGACAGCATCATCAAGAGGCTTACAGGAGTCTGGTTATACGCGATCGCGGTAGGTATCCCGCCGGTGTTCGGGTGGGGTTCGTTCGAACCGGAATCTGGCGGTATTATCTGCGCGCCAAACTGGCGGGAGAGTACCATCTCGGGACGCTCCTATTTAGCTCTGCTGGTCTCCGTGGCGTTTCTCATTCCCCTGGGAGTCTCCATTGCGTATTTAATTCAGATGTTCCGAAGATCCAGACAAGATCCGGACGCAGACGCGATGGTGTCGAGGAACATACCAAAGGAAAAGAGGACTGTGCTCATGACGTTTGTTGGTATTGTTGCCTTCTTGGTCGGTTGGACGCCTTACTGCGCATGCACTCTGTTATCGGTGTTTGGAGGTTCCGAAATGCTGCATGGAGGAAAATCTTTCATTCCAGGAATGTTCGCTAAGGCGAGCTACGTCTATCTCCCAGTTCTCTGTGTAATCATCAGCAAACGGTGAGGAATTTGCTTGATTGAGCACTGTAACTTAGTCTTTATATCTTCTCTAAGCCTAATAACAAAGCAAGTAAGTTCACTTGGATAAATGTTCATCTATATTCAAGAGTGTTTTGAAATTACTACTTCACATTCCACGTTATTCGTTGGCCAGGCCTACTATACCCAAAATGAAATTTTATATACCGTTACCAAGAAATTTAAAGCACCGGGCTAACACAAGTCCAAATCGAGAAGCATTCATATACAGTCAAATCGCGATCTATATGTAAGATGATTTTTATCATCACTGGAAACGCAAGTTAATCTAATTCAGTGTTTATTGTTCAACTGTGACCTAAAGACTTTAGCTTCAATTACACTTCCGCCGAGTCTTTTAACTCTGACAGGAGAACACAGGGACATGCATACTCTATACAATGGAAACTCTTTTAGGATTACTTAAATCACAATCACAACTTGGAGTCAGATTTTCCTTAATTTTTTACCCCTTCGACCAATATGGGGGGATATTCTTTATTATATAAACACCAGTGAAATACCAAGTGAGCTTTCCCCCGAAAACTTCATATCTTCACATGTGAAGATAACATGTTATCTTCACATGTGAAGAGATCACCGTCGTTATGGTTACATAATAAATCGCGCCTTTGAAAGCCTTTGAAAATGGTTTGGTATTTCACTGGTGTTTATATAATAAACAGAATATTACATGCCCGCTTATGGATATGAATTTTATCTTCTCGTGGTCAACTCGATATCTCACTCGTTCGCTGCGCTCACTCGTGAGATATCGAGTTGACCACTCGAAGATAAAATTCATATCCACGCGCGGGCATGTAATATCCTCTATATTATATACCATGCACTGCTATCTCATTTACTTGGAATTGGCTTTGGGCAAAATTCCTTTTTTGGCAAAAACGCTAGCTCCAAAAGAATACGATTGTCTTTACATCAATTATTTTTTACCGTAAAAGAAGAACACAGAAAAAACACACCAAGATGCAGACTTCCTCAGAAAAAAATACTCTAAAGGAGCTCTGTCGCGTAATTTGGATTTGAACCCAAACATGTGTTTACAACTGAGGAACGTAACATTTGACAAACTTTGCAGTTTTCCTAGGAGGTACTTAACATGTGCACTAAAACTGTCTGCGGTTTTCTATGGCTACGGACGACGAGGAGGAAATTGTAACTTGAAAGAGTTAGGTTAACTTTTTCAAGCTTCATCATTATGTCAAAATTCGCCATAAATAGTACTAGTTTCTCTTCCATCCAAAACATAATGTCAAATCTACCACTTCTTGTTACACAAGCGTTCATGTAACAGAAAAAGTACCTCCTCGCAATATGAACAAATTTGTATCAAGAACTGGCGTGGCAGTACCCCATTAACCCTAATAACGTGGAGTACCTGTCTTATTTCCTTACCATTTCCATCAATACACTACATACACATGTTAAACAGTTCGGCATATATAATTATAGACAATTGTTACCTTCGTTTATTTCCACAGTCTTCGAGCCGCGGGTTTGGAGCTTGTAAACGCCATTCTTTGTTGTAAGAAGAAGAAAAACGCCAATGGCGACGATGAAGTCGATGATGCTGACGTCAATAACAACGCGTGGGGTCAGTTTGTCTTGACGCGCCGTCACCCTGACCAGGTTATGAGCCGTATACGACTCATGCGCTATCCGCGCCAATCGACATGTGATAATCGTCTATTGGCGCTAACTAAGCATGCGCACGAGTCTTCGGATGACGATGAGCAAAAAGGGGAGACTTCAGTGTAAGAACTGTTTTCCTGGTGTAGAATGTATTTTTGACTGTTGTAAAGTAATGAGCGTTAGCGAGAGTTAAGAACACTTTCGTGACGAGAGTGAGTGACAGTTGGATTGACGAGAAGTTGCTAGAGTTAAAGAGCGCTTTTCACGAATTGACGAGAGTATGAAGCAAGTGACAGCAAATGTACGTAAAGATAGAATAGGGTCCCAACGACAGCAATAGTTAGCGTTGCCAGTTTGACAATTTAAACTCAAGTACATTCAAACTCTTACAGTTAACAAGAAAGGCAATGAGAACCCGTGAGAGCTGATGAACAACTGAGTGCGGCTCAAAGCTAACCATTTCTAATAACAATTTCAGTCTATCCAAAACAACAACAGTGCAAACTTATCGAGGAGTATTTCAGCATAATAAGCCACTTAAATTAAAAAAAAAAGTTAACAGCATGCAACTGCTACTAAAGGCACACGAAAGAAAACAATGTATCCAAATCACAAATTATTTAAACTGAGCCAATCAGAAGTCGAGATGAAAATGTGCGGCCAGTACAAAGCGCGGGGGAATTCGGTGCCAGTAAAGGGGACGCTTAAAGAGGTATCCTACGCCCATCAAAATGTAGTTAGATGTTTAATAGATATAAGCGCGCTTTTTTCATTGCTATTTTTGTAAAACGACTTGAGATGCAAGACTGATGAAGCTATTAAATAATGTAAGCAGTTTGTCTTAGTTTCGTGAGTGAATTTGAAAGCAAAAGTAAAAGTAAAACCGCTGTTTGTTTGCTTCGACCAAGTGCTGTTTAAAGTTTACAAGTTGAGATACGTTTTGGATTCGTCTTATGACAGTTTTTAGAAAGGCACTATAAATAGTAATTCTTTCTCAAGGTGTTTCCTTTTCACGCATTTGTGCTACTATTGTATATAGAAATTTAATCAACATGTCTGATTAGATAATAAAGTAGAAAGATACAACCCAAATTGTCTTATTTGTTTTTGCTTATGAAACTCTGTTTTGCGAAAGGTTTCAAGTACTTTCATCACCAACATACCTGCGTATATCTTTTACACGGGGGCTTTGAG
>JAEMWC010000745.1:22500-57500 GCA_016490735.1 Pachyseris speciosa | reverse complement strand
AATCGTCCCCGACTTTCTCTGTGCGACCTTGTAGCTCAGTCGGCAGAGTAACGGTAGATCTAATCCGGAGGTCGTGGGTTCGATTCCCACCGAGGTCAAAAGATTTTTTCTTTGCCTCGTGTGGTTCCCTGTTTCCCTTTACTAGGGCTAACGCCCAGTGGGTTATTCATGGGTTTAAGTAGCACTTTAATTTACACTTTAGAGTTAATTCTCTATTCCACTATTTATGGTTGTGGATGTTTATCTATCCAAAATTTTCTAATTGCCCCCATGATTGCATGTTTGATTGGAGGTTACATTCATTCATTCCATTCCATTCCATTCCATTCCATTCCATTCCATTCCATCCATTCATTCATTTCATTCATTTTTCTCCTGAGGTGATCCCCACACTACTCCTCAAAAAAGAGAGAAGAGAAAAGAACTAAATTGATTTCAACCTTACGTCAAATTCAAATTTCAAATGTACCTACCGTATCATTTTCACTCAGTAGCTGTTTGCACTCTCATCAAGAATTTTTGCAATGCATTGCAAGTAGGAAACTCACTTTATATAGTTACTTCTCAAACCTCATTAATAATTCATTACGTCAACTACCAATCACCGGATGTATACCACATCACGTGCATGTGTTTGGATACCTAATGAAAAACTGTACATCATCCCCCAGTGAGAGTGGTATAAACCGTTAAAATATGGAAAGTGCGCTTCTAGTTACCATTAGCTATACAGTGCTAGTTCATTTTCATTTACAAAAAGTTTTACATCATGATTTGAAAACTTTGCGAACTAGTAATTAAGAGACACGGCATCCATTTACGATATTTCACAAATTACAGGATTCACCTTGTACAAGTCAGAATATGATCTATAAAATCGGTACTTTCGTCTTCTTTTCCAGCTGCCATTGTCTAAAAATGTTCAAAGCCAATCTGTTTTGTACTTTGTAGAAGCAGGAACGGCCTCATAAGCTGTAAAGTGGTCCTCAGATAAAGTTTTAGGCGGACGAAAACGATTCGTCCGTCCTTGATCTCCGCCATCATGCATGTGCCAGCTACATTGAATGAATGCTGACGCGAAACAAACAACTCCCACGAAATGTATGCAAGGAACAAGTTGTGAAAAATGTGAAAGAATGTATTCGCTCTTGGTCCTTAAAACAATCGGTGCTAATTATACAGACAATATATTTGCTATATTGCATTGTATTTTTATGCGTGATTGAGAAGCCATGTCAAAAAACTCGTGCTTCGTGTTTTCATCAGGGGTTCCAAACACCTCGAAACAATAAAAGCACTCCGCCTTCGGCGTTGTGCTTTCATCTGCTTCTCGATATATTACATGCATGACTTTGACTTTACCAAGTGTCTGCTATCACAACAAAGAGTTGCACATGTTGCAACATTTCATGTACAACATTGTAATTATTGTTGCATGCAGAAAAAGTAGAACAATTTCACATAAGTCGGTTATAAATACACTATAGCTAATTATGGCGTTAAATGCTGATGTGAGAGAACAATAGAGAATTATCATTATTAATTATTTGCTCATAGCAGCATGGCAAGTACGTCCAGACATTGAACATTGCACATTTGTTGCTGTATCCAGCCTTTCTGGTCACACTCATGTGTATAATTAAAGACGAAGAATTCTCTATTGTTCTCTCACGTTAACATTCAACGCTACTTATATGCAAAATCGTCCTAGTATGTCAATTGCATGCTAAAATTCTACCATCAATAACTTTTCACTGAAAAGTGCAGTCGTGGGGATTAGGCAAGCCCATTTCTATTTAATAGTAACTTTAAATTTGATACTTATTCATCAGGCCCCAGTTCCTGGAAAGCCGATTAAACTATCCCCCGATTAAGGGTTAATTCAAGATTAAATTTCTTAATCTGTGGATAACTAATCAGGGAATAAAAAGGCGTTCCTCAAAACAGATTTATCCTTCGATTAACTATCCCTCGGTTAAACTCGGAATAAACCAGTCAGACCGGCTATCCACAAGCAAACGCGCGCGAAAATGACGTTGCGCGGGAAAATGCGAAACGAAGATGTGCACGAACTCGAAGCGTTTAGTTGTTTTCTGATTCACGGAAAGAACGGCGTCATAAATTGTATTAATCAAGCCTTCTTATTTAGTCATAGTTTAAGATAGGTATAGTTTTGAACAAAAACAACCTCTTACGATATTGTTAAAAGGAAACGGAATGGAAAATTATTCAGTGCAAGGCGGCGTTGGTAGTCAAGGAAAATAACCTCTGTATAAAGCGAGAAAAGATTAAAATTGTAGGCCGAATTGGCTGGAATGGGTGAGTTAAGATCTTCTTGATTCTTTCAGTGTCCAATTCTAGCTACAAAAGCATTGGCTGAATCTGTATATTAAACATGTAAAGTTTGAAGCAGCGTTGTTAATATAAATCGGTTCAGGAATACGTACAGAGATAAAATAAAATTCTCTTTTTGTAAACAATAAGGTGATGTTAAGTTTAGTTTAGAAGCAATGCCTTTTTATTTCCTTTTAACTTCTTTCTAATGCAGTTTGTTGCAAGAATTTTATTTGATTAAAAATTTGTATTCCTCAAACAGGCGAAACTTTATGTCGAAGGGTAAAGGAAAACATATACAGAAATGCAAGTGATAAAAAATATTTTAGTCGTTGCGTGTTGTTTTTCTCTCGCGCTCAGCATAACTAAAATCAAAGCTTTGCTGCTTATTTTCTGCTTCGTGAAGCCTTTGCTAGAATAGAATAGCTTTTTATTTTTAAGATCTTACCGTTTAAAAGAGTTAGTTGACGATGTTGTTGCGAATGTTTTTATCAAATAATATGTTAAGATTTGCATGTTTTGCCCGCCTTGGTTCGCCATCGTTCACTTGAGATGACTGTTTTCTACCGAAAATTCGATTTATACTTTCCTGAATTTGAATGGACTGAAAGTTCTCGGTCGTTCAAGTCTCCAAGATGTGTTATTTGTGGTGTAAGTCGTTTTCCCTTATTTCCTGCACCAAATTCACGAACGGTTTATTCCGCCATTTTGTTTGTTTTGAAAAATTTATTCCGCGGTTAAATGTTAGGTGTGTTAAATTTAACCGTTTGTTTATCCTTAGGATAGTGCTAATCGTGCTTTGTGGAACAGAATCTAACCGAAGGATAAATTTTATTCCTCGATTAGCGGGATTTATCCGTCAATTAGCGCTAATCGGCTTTCCAGGAACCGGGACCAGGTCCTTAATATTTTTGGCATCATGGCCACCAATTCTGCGGCCAAAAACAGTAATGAATGCTGTCTTTGCAGTAACATACATGAAGCTGTTGTAAGCAAAACTTGGCCATAATTTCTAACCAAACAATGATTCAAAAGTGACCCTGGGTTTTTAAAGGAAACAACTAAAAAAGTTGATCACATAATCACTTTCAGTGAATGGAAAGGTGCTGAAACTTTGTTTCACAAAAAAAAAAAAAAATACAGAAGCTGATGTTGCTTGTGAGTGTGTCCTCGCCATGGAGGTTGAAGTTCTATACACATACCAACTTGTCCTTTAGTGAAAGGAGCATAAGGGTACTGACATCTCTCCAAACTCCAAAAATACATGATCCCAGATGCACTTGTTGGCCCACATCTGAGCCAAGTTTCCCAGGTTATCATTCCAGAGCTGTCGCCGGGACAGAAAAACCCGCGTACATAAAAAGAAGGTATTGTGAGCAAAATCTTCATGCAATTGTTCATGAAACAAATACTGCACAGCAAGGTGCAATAATTGCTTTAATGCAGATATTACCGCTACACACAAACCAAACTCTTGCATTGCAGCGAGTACATTTAAAAACAGGAATATTTTGGAAAGATATAATTTATGTCTGCTATACCGCACATGTATTTTTGCAAAAAAAAAATCTCCAAAAAAATCTCAAAATATAATCACTCTAAGCCCCCAGGGTGGGTGCTCATAAATTTCGGATATAGGTGTGTGCCACGAAGGGTCTTAAACCCTGACCCTATTAAAGATGAAGCAAACGAAACTTGATAATCTATTTAGGCCAAAACTAAAAAAACTAAAATAAAATTGCATTAATTTAGTTGCAGCACATTTTATCCACTGGATAGTGAATTATCTGCTGCTTGGAAAGAAAAAAGTTATACTCTCTTTCATTAATCGGGAGCTGGACTAAAGTCCTAAGACAAAGCTTCAGCTTACTACGCTCATACCGGACACAGGCTTCTCTTCAACTTCGGTGACATCCATGCTGTTATAACAAAGTTTGTTCCTCTCTTCTCCCAATTCAATGAGCCAGACTGTACGAAGGAGAATCATATAAACTGGCTGACCACTGTCCAAAAGGGGTGTGACTGGGAACAAAATAGTCTCTTTACTACATGTACAATTTCTTGGACAAAGCTGAAGAGAAAATGGAGTTTCGAGGCCTCTTTACGTGCAAACAATAACCGATTGAATTTGATAGCCCCCTTCACTAATCAATGTTGTTTACGCGTCTTAAAGTTTTCTTAGCAATGGCGGCTTTCCAAGTTCAAAATTAGCGCATTTTCGAGTAATGCGCTACGACTATGGCCAGCTCAGTTTCTCCTGACCTATATCCAACCTTGCTGGAGGAAGGTTTCAGCTTCCCGCGCTGCAGCCGAGCGATGATGATGATGATGATGATGATGATGATGATGATGATGATGATTCCGTGAGATAACAGCCGTAATAGAACTTGTGCCAAGACTTGAATGTTTAGATGCCGGTGAAGTCAATATAGTGCAAGTATCCCGCGTCAGCACGATCTAAAACGTCTGGCAGCTGAAAATGATCAGTTACGTCGGGTTTTTCTGTCTCTTACAATTCAGCGAAAAGCAATGATATTTTGCTTGGCCAAAAAATATAGTGCAAGCTAGACGGGGTTTTTGTTTGTTCGTTTTCTTTATTTAGTCTGAATGTTACAAAGCATATGTACTTTTATGTTTATTATGACGCTCTTGCAGGGACTGAGCCATAATAACTGACAAATTATAGTTCAATATAATTGAACAAATAAAAATGGCCTCTGGTAATCTTGAATAAATAAACATAACACATTCCTTTATTTTCCATAATCTCAGTCTGCAAGCTATACCCTAAGCACAAGAACTGAGAAATTAGCACTGTTCTTACCATATACTCGATGATTCACTAAGCTGCGATATTTGTTATTTTCATCCATAAACTGTTCCTTTTGTCGCTGTGAAACCCTTGAGATGGTATAATCGATAGGCAGTGGTCTTAGCGAACCCAGAGAAGATACACTTGGCTCGAGCGCAAAGAAAACAGACAGCCATACACACTTGCACAGTCTTTGCTTGTCCATTGGTGCGCAAACAATACAATTAAAAAACAAATTTACACTGAGGTCCATTATATTGAGATAAAAAGTATCAAATTGAGTGAATGACCACCAGAATATTTTGGCGGGATTAACAAAGGATTTTGCACCTTGGGCGGTGCGCCACCAACCAAATTGTGGAACGTGCATGTTACAAAATCAAGCAGAGGTTTAACCGCGGTTTTTCCCCAAACCTTTTATTTCTAAATTTCTCACAAACAACTACTAACAGTTCGAACGGTGCCAAAGACAATTTTCTAAGCTTCGTTTTGACAATGAAAAAATGCAGCCGTTCTGTGCCCAAATTGTTGACAGTGACACTGAGCCAATTTAGCTAAAGTACCGGCTCTTCACGATGTTCCAGACCAATATTTCTGAGAACCTTTCGTTCTGGCATGCGCAGAAAGCAATTTAATTAATGTTCTCTGTCGTGCTATTCTTTTTCCTCGTTTTGTTTGGTTGGATTTTGTTGACCTTCTGTTTTTCTTCCGTTACTTTTTTTTGTCTGTTTTGTTTTCTACGAAGAAATTTTTAACCTGAAATTCGAGCAAAGCAGAAATTTCATCTCTTGACGCGAACTGACGAGGTACTTCAGATTTCATCCGGGACCCGTTTTGCGAGGAGGAAAGCCTCGTTTGATCCGATTTTGCTTTTTTTACTGAGGCGTGTACTTAAACCTATTTTCTCGGGTCGCACCCAGTTGCTTTGCATTTTGCATTGCCACAGTAACATACGTAAAGATTGGGTAGCTTGGAAAATCAATAATGACGGAATTTGGAACCCGATGGACCAAACAGTAGCCATTATTTAACTCAGTGATCGACCCTGCTCACAAACCTAGCATCGTCTTTCACTACCCTCCCATACAGAACTACAGTTTTCTCCTTATTTGTCAACTCAGTGTTTTGCGACTGCTACCAAACATCTGTGCTAAACAACCAGACTACAACCTAGAACAAAGCTGTTGAGAGGATAGCGCCTCCAAGAGTTTGATCCCATAAACAACTGAGCAAAACAATTTCTCCTCCCCCTCCCCGGCCCCACCCCTGACAAATGTTGTTTTACTGATTTCTCGAATTATTGTGGTCGATATATTTGTGAAGGTGTTTAGTGTGACGTTTACTCAACTTCTTTTGTCCAAGACTGTGGGTAAAGGACTCGAAAAGGAATTGCGTCACTGCTTCTATCCTAAATTTAATTCTTAATCTTTTAATCTGCGTACAATTTATCTGTAATGGTCTCGTGTTTGTTTGTATGGCCCAGGGTCTGAAAACTATCTTTTGTTCGTTGTTGTCTGTTTGCTTGTTTGTTTGTTTCTACGTTTTTATTCTCATCTTTTTTCTCTGTAAGTTTTACTCCCATGCCCCGCGTGTGATAGAGTAACTGCTCTTCCAATATCCCTCATATAAATTCTTCTAATCACATTTAAAGCGGTTAACAAGCAAGCTCCAAGTTTTATAACTGACCTTCTTATACCCTATAAACCTTCAAGATCACTGCGCTCTTCTACCAAAAATCTTTTAACGAAACCTGTGTTTAATCATAAGTCATATGTTGTCCGGTCTTTTGCGTTGGCTTCATCAGTACTTTGGAATGATCTTCCACTGTCAATAAAAGATTTGCAATCGGTGGAAACTTTCAAACAGAAACTTAAGAGACATTTATTTTTACAGTCTTATGTTGGACAATGATCTTTATCGAGTAGTACTAGTAGGTAATGGTAATAATGATGGGAATTTAATAATGTTTTTTTAACGATTATATTGTATATGATAACTTTAATTTGTCACCCGTAAAGCGTTTATGGACCATAGGGAAAAGATGCTATATAAATGTATTGTATTATTATTATTATTATTATTATTATTATTATTATATGACGTACGCTCGAGCACGAAATAGTTTGCGTGACCTGATAATAATGCAACGAAGGCGTTAACGTTAAACGAATTTTAACATTTTAAAGGGGCAGTGTCACGCTATTGTACCACCACTTTGAAAAGCTTAAAACTGCCAATGCATCAGTGGAAACCTTAAAATAATGGTCTAGTTTTGTTGCCAAAGACTGTAGTACTGTATTGACACCATAAACTTCTGTATTCCATGTAAGATGACGAGGATGGAAATGGATTGAAATTTGAAAAAACTTGCCAGTTTTTTCAAAATTTCAAGCTATGCATTGAAAAATCACCAAAAAAATTATTATGGTTAGCTCTTCCTGCTAAAATTTCATTGGAATTCATCTTGCTGATTCTGTAGAAGCATTTTTTGCACGATAACAGATAAAAGGCAGTAACTTTGGCAGAATTGAACCAAAAACAGCAAAAATCCCGATGACAGTGCTCCTTTAAGCGTCCAATGAAAAAAAAATGGTAAATGTGATAAAGTGCCAATATCGAGTCAAGTTGCATGCCTTTCATCAGTGACTCTCTCAAACTGATAAAAATCACTGGAACACGGAGTTTAACGGTTACAATCATGTGAAAATGAAATTTTAGCGCCTTTGAGTCTGATAGACCAGAAATTCGATTGGGCGGGAAGGGAGCTATCCAGTTAAACATTACACTGAGTAAACAGTATCCTCAGGCAACAAGAGATAGGTTATGATTCTATGGTATAATCGCCAACCAACTCTCAGGGGGATGATATCTTTTGCAGTTTATTTTGTTCAGTCCGTTGTTTTGTATTTGATATGATTGCATACTTTGATGAAACTGAGTCTGCCCATTTAATGAATATTTTTCCAAAAGAACAGCGGCTTAGGAGTAGGACAGTTAAAAGTGAAGCGTGATAAGCGTGATAGTGCTTGAGACAATCGATCTCGAAACTCAATGTGACAGCGTCGAAAATCCTCCCCGAGGCACAGTGAATTAATGTCGCGTTCTCTGTAACTGGTTTCCCCCGTGCCGCCATACTTACACTGGTTTTAGAGTTTTCTGTCAGCTGTTATCACACAAAAAGTGTGCGAATTCTTGGCGCATAAAGTTTTGAACGGAACATTCGCGTGCCTGGAGCTGTGTCTTATTAAGCTGTTTCCTAATATCTCAAGGAGATATCAGATCAGGGTCAAGTGACTTAAGCAGTTCGTTTTTGGGAAACAAAAGAGGTCTCAAACAGTTTTAAGTACGTTTAATTGAAAAATAACAACAACAACGTCATGGTTGACGCGCTTTGAGAAGAGAAGAATAAAACTGTGATTTTCATGGCAATACATTTATTTGCAATAAAAGTCAAATGAGTAAGAAAACGTTTGACTAAGGTGTGGAAAATGCGGCAACAAAACGGGTCCAAAACTGAATGGGACAGCCAGGGTTGAAAAAAATAACTAGCTTTAATTGCGTCGCGGAGTTTGTGTGATGGGCATTTTCGCCAATGAAGAGCATTCAGAGCATTCCAACTTGTCAAGTATAAATAGTCTTTTCTGCAGTGGGTCTATCCCAAAGTGTTGTTTAAGTGTGTTGATCGGGTAACATCTTGAAAAGAAAGCGTAGGAATCAAGGACATTCATATATAAATGAGATCAGGTTTATGAGAAAAATTAACTTGCAGTAGTTTTGTGTCTTCATTTACTCTGCATTACGTGCGTGTTGGTTCTGACTTTTGATTTTCTGGATAAGGTTTGAAATAATATTTGATTGTCAAAGAGTAAAAAAATTGCTTGCTATGTTTGCTTGTTTGTTGATTATCTGTATTTTTTTTTCTTTTTTGACAAATTTTCCAAAGAGTCAAATTCTTCTGCAATTAGTTCCCACTTTTTTCAATTATCGTTGATAAATATCTAAAATAAAGAGGAGTAAATTAACTCTAGATATCGTGTTGCGCGTCGCGTTCGTTAGCGCCGAATTCAAATTCAAAAATCCAACGTAACCTTTGTCCCGACTGGTATAAAAAAGTACTGCTGCGACTGGCTGAGCCAGAATTCGGTTAGCGTCCACTCGGTTAACACTAAAAGCGAGTTAAGTTAATCCGCGGAGAGAGAACCTGAAACGTATCAGTCAACTCATTTTACAATGGAGCGATTAGCGGTTCTTGTTATTTTACTTTTGCGGGAATCTACAGGCGCGAAATACAGTAAGTGATATCGATATTCTTAATTTATTCAACGATTTAACTTTCAAGATCGTTAATTTGGAATCCAGTTGAGAGGTTTCTCTCCCGTCTGTCCCTCCTATATTGTAGTAATTTGTAACAGTTCAGAGTCTTAGCTTTTTAATTGTGTCCTTCGTCAGCTTCAAATCGAACGCGCAAATGTTAGTGACCCTCTCGTTGACAGTGGCGAGAATCTCGGATGAGACGGTTGAGTTTTTTCGATATTTTTTATAAAATTATAAATTCCAACCGCTTGAACGTTTCCTTCGACCCACAACAAACAACTTCAATTAATACTATTTGAAGAAATTGTTCACTAAATTTGTGGCCAATTAAAGGTTTACGGATGGGGGCAATTTTAACTTCTAACCGCTCAAGAAAAGAACTTTTTAGCCTAGAAAAACTAGTCAAAATAGTTGTGTAGATGGAAAAATGCCCTTACATCACAAAATGAGCATGCTGCAGTACGATGCTTTGGAATGCGGTTGGGCGTGCAACTTTAGGTGATTATGGAAAGCCTTTTATGATCTTACCTACTCCACCCACTTGGAGTATGGTCAAAATGGTCGACTAAATAGGCCAAGCCACATCATATAAATATCAATGTTACGTTTTGTTCTCCTAGCTTGGTTTTTTGTTTTTAGTTTAAATTTTAATGTGGCCTTTAATCTTCGCATTTCTTAACATTTGGCGGGGGGAGAGTGGGGGGAAGACTGCTGGTTTTAATGAAAGCCATTAGAAAGTGTTCCCACGGCGACATAATATGCAATGGTAATACGCTCTGAGGATCTGAGTTTATTAATCCAATAAGTCTGGATCGGAAATCACCGACCTCGCATAGGCGATTATAAAAGAACTCACGTCAGACTTTTATCTTGAAAACTTAAAAGGCCAAACGCACCTCAAGCTCATGTTTACGGTTCATTTAAAGAACTTTGAGTTTTTTTACCTTGAAAACTAATCCATTTTGAGAATAAATTTTTCTATTGCAAGTATAAAAACGGTTTCAACTTCCCTCGCTCTTAGTTTATAAAAAGAATATGCTATTTACCGACCTGCTATTTATACGGAATTACTAGAATATTTTATATCTGTCGCCATTTGCTAAGCCGGGTAGACACAGTATCTTAAATTATAAGGTCGCTGGACTTCCTGTTTTATAGACGAGACGACCAGACGTTTCTGTACGTCGTTGCTCGCTAATGAGAAATTCCTTACTGGAGGTGTGACCAATCAAATACAAGCATTGTGGTGCAATAAATTTGTTTTTGTCTGTTTATTGTACTGTACAAGGTGGTTCTAACTTTTGAGTCTATGGATGTAATCCTTTAGTGTGACCATTCAAATGAAAGCTACTAAGCAGTACTTTTCTGTGGTGCTGAAAATTATACAAAGTGGTGCTAACTTTTGAGTCTGTGGATGAAATCCTGAAGCATGACTACTCAAATGAATGCTACGGAGTAGTACTTTCCTGTGGTGCTACTTATTATGCTGTACAAAGTTGTTCTAACTTTTGAGTCTGTGGATGAAATCCTGAAGCGTGACTACTCAAATGAATGCTACGGAGCAGTACTTTCCTGTGGTGCTACTTATTATGCTGTACAAAGTTGTTCTAACTTTTGAGTCTGTGGATGAAATCCTGAAGCGTGACTACTCAAATGAATGCTACGGAGTAGTACTTTCCTGTGGTGCTACTTATTATGCTGTACAAAGTTGTTCTAACTTTTGACTCGGTACCGGTACGAGATCCTATCATGTTCCTATTCATAAAACAAATATATCGAGCAGTATGCTGTTGTGGTACTGTTAATTGTGCTGTCCCTTCACGTTTTTCTTTCAATGTTGTGGATGAAATCCTAAAGACACAAATGAAAGTTACTTAGTAATAGTTTCAACTGGCCCTGTTTGTTCATCAAAAGTAAAAAGAAACTTTCATTTTCTCGTGACGCGGTTTCTAGAAAATTGAAAAATAAATATTTAGATTTGAAATTTATAAAAAGATCTTTGATGGTTAATATTGAAGAGAGTCACGACTCATGAGAAAACAAAACTTAGTTCCACCTCTCCACAGATTCGTTGAGGTGGGGGTACACGTGAATTTGAGTAAAATTTTAAGGAATTTTAAAGAAGGGATTGAAATGTAAAAAACACTGAATGTTTTGAAACACTACCAGACAGTTGACACCCCCAAACGGCACTGAAAACGGCACTCCAGGTTGGTGGGGAAATGTTTTGGAGTCCATCTACCAATTTCCAACTTCAAATTCCAATTTTAATCCTTCATTAAATCTTCAATATTTCCTACTTCCCTACATTTAACTTATCCCAAATCTGATACCCAAAAATCACCAAAAAATTCACAAAATATCCCACAACATAGCTTCCTGAAATGAGCATATGGATTTTCGATTGCTTGAAACGCGAACGCCTTATTAACGTTAAATCCATGTTAACTGACGAAGAAACGGTGTGAAATACATGACGACGTAACACCATTCATAATGTTATAAGTTCAAAATTCAAATTACCGATATTAGATGACAATGTACGTCATGGCATTTTATAGATGTTTTTTAGTCCGACTGCTATAAGTGACAAGGTCACACTATGGTTTGTGACAGGCAGGCTATTGATCACATTATCACTGTCACGCTATCACGCTATGAGCTAGCGATGTCACGCTATCCATAGCGTCACGGGGTAGGTACTATCTGACAGTACAGTACTCTCGAAATAGTATTTTGATAGTGCAGTGTCTTAGATCTTGGTTTTTTCGCTTATTTGTTGCCAATTTGTAATGCAATTGACAGACACTTTACACTCTTGAGCACTTGAGCACTTTAAGAACACTTGAGCAACTACTAACAGTACCTTAACTTTCTGCTGTGATAAAAGTCATTTAAACCAAAATGGCAAACTACTACATCCATGCCACATCACATAGACATGATATTAAACACCGTGTGCTAATTTTCTCACCATCATTTCCAACATACACCGAATCCTCCAGTTTTTATGTCACGCCAGAGTTGATTTACTGTATTACTTAAGCATATTTTAGAAAATCTTCAGAACATTTCCATGTCTTACCCATACCAATCCCTTTCCCAGGGTCTCTCCTCTTCCTGAGCTTCAACTAAAAATTGGGCGTAATTTTTATGAAGAATACCTGTTGTTTTGTAACAGTTCCCTTGTTGTTTTCTTACTCTTCAAACATCGCGGTTTATTTCTTGACCTTGTCTTTTCCAAGCAGTTCAGCCAAATCGCCCATTTATCAACACCTATCAGTATGGCATTCCTCGTCGACAGTTTGATGAACAAACACCGCTGGCCGAAATAAAGCGAATGTTTGAATCTTTGGACCAGATACCAGCGTCTTCACACGAGCCACGTGTCTCGGCTGATGATGAGCCGATAGCCTGGTACGAGCCACAAGAGGATGAACAACTAGAGGACAAAGGAAGTAAGTCACTCATCACAATAGAAATTCTCAGCTGTGCGTGATACTTTTATTTATTTGTTTATTTTTATTTTAAAACTCAAATCACTTTTAGTAAATGATAATAGGAGGGAAATACTTAACTTAATCCACTCCCTTCTTGCTTTAGTTGTTAGGCTCAGGTCCAACATCTACTGCGCTAAATGTGAACTAAGCCCTAAGAAACACGGAATGTCAAAGAAACTGCGGAGAATTTAAATCCTATTGTAGGCTTCCTTTTTATTGAATAGATTTGATTTTTTTACGTGCAGAGTGCGCCGACAAATTTTCCAAATGTCAAGTATTCGTGGAAAATAATCAGTGTTATGAAGAGAAGTTCAAAAAGTGGATGAATTCTAAATGCAGAAAGACTTGTGGATTCTGTGGTACGTAGCAGCAAATATGCTTTTAAATATTTCTTAATGAAAATAGTTTCAAATCCACGTATAAATACATCAACTATATCATCAAAGGTACGGGCATGCACGTGTTATAACTAATTAACCCTCACTCAGCACTAACAAATAACGGGGACGAGCCAAAGGAGAACAAAGGTAGAAACCAAAAAATATAGAGGCGGAGCGAGTAGGGGCGAGCAAAAATTGAAAATAGGAAAGACAGACTGCGAGCTGTGGTGCTTTCACTTCCGATCCGGCACGCGTAAGCGGTTGTTTGGGGGAACGCGATTGTTTCTTCTTCGCGTCTACCCAAACAATCTCACAATCACTTGCACGGCCACTCGCTCCCACTCGCCAAGGAGGGATGAGGGTGGGGGGATTTGGGCCTCCGCGCCCGCGTTTCGCGTGGCTACGTACTCCTTCCCTCGATTCAATACGCACTACAGAACATACGAGAATAAAGATAGTACTCGCGGCCTATGGCGATACAGCTTGAAAGAGAACCCCAGAAGAGCATCCATTCCTTTAATTAAAACGATTGGAGGACAATAAAAGAAGAAGTAGTGTTTAAAATGCGTGGAGTGTTTTGTACCAGTCACCAGCAGGCCGTTATGCTGTAATGCAAACTTGTGTTCCATGCTACATTTCAGCTGTTACACATATTCTTTAATTTATAGGCGAATACACATGTTTACATAAACAAAAGTAACTAAAAAGTCTTTTGAGAATCAAACAGTGATATTAGGATAGAACTACGGGTATATTGCTGCTCTTAAACCTGAAGTTCTCTCTCTTTTTTGCTTTTAATTTTACATAGAGGAGAATTGCTGGGACTCTAAATACGGCTGTTGTCCTGATAGTAAATCGCCAGCGGATGGTCCTGGGCAAGCAGGCTGTGGAAGTACGTCCTCAGACTGTTTTTTTTTTTAGAACGAATAATTTCATAGTTACGAAAATATCGCGTGCTAAAGGAAGAAATACCACGTAGCATTAGAGAAACTAAAGTCCAATACTATTGATTTGAAAAGTTATCTTTAAAGTCATCACATTATTATAGAATTCGTTTGAACCTCCTTCACGCACACACGAAAGGAATGATCAATAGCTTTTATGGATTTCTTACACAGGGTTAAATGCATGACTAACGTGCACGGTGCAAATAAATTAACAACACTAACAGTTAAGTATAGTTTGATTGCTTTGTCAGTACCTCTAATTTGAACGGCAGTGCTCTTTAAGGATGGTGGTGAGAAGGCGATGATAATGATGATGATGATGATGATGATTAGATGAGGAGGAGGAGAATGACAATCATCGTCATTATCATAATCATTATTATCATGACATTAATTATTATTGTCATGTTACCATCAGTATCATCGTCATCGACTGATGGTCATCGTCATCGTCATCATCATCATCATTGTATCATCATAATTATTATTCTCACTAGAACCAGGATGAACAACCTTAATACCATCATCCTGAATTCATCACCATTGTCATCGTAAGTGTCATTATCATCTTATGAATACCAGAAGCGTGAATACACATTTTTATGGAAATATGAAAGGAAAGTTCTTCTTCTGTCTTTAAATGACAAGCCGGGAAAGATAGAGTATATTTTAAGAAAAAAAAAAAGGCCTAGCTTTGTCCCTTTTAACAGTGAAATGACTTATTTTGTCGTGACTCTGAACTTATCGTTGTTTTGTTTCCTTAGTCAAGTTATGTGTTGACATCAGAGACTGCGCAAAGATGAAGAAAGATTGTGACAGCCCTTATAATGGACGTGTTAAAAAAATCTGGCTCCGGAACAACTGCGCTTATACTTGCCGACTTTGCAGTGAGTAAAAACAATAGTTCACCTTAGTTTTCAGTTTTCATTTGCGCCTTTGTCAGTTCCTTACTGCATTTTTGTTTTTTTCTGTCTTTCACATTAATGTCCCCTTGAGTGTCAACTGACACTAGATATATTTTGTTGTGCTTGTCTCGTTTGCTGTTTTTAACTCGAGCCAGATACGGCTACGAGTCAAGGTTTTCCCTCCGTTTCTCTTCTTGTCTTTGCGTACCTTATTTGCGTGAGACGAGTCAGATCTGGGTATGACGTGAAGAAATTGCTTTGTTTATAGTGGAAATGCACTTAGCTGCTCAAACTAGTTCGCAGGCATTCCACTTAAATAGCCTCAAATAAATAATTCAAATAAACGTAGCCGGGTTAAGAATCACATCCAATCAACTCACCGCGCCTTGGTGGGGGTGAAGGCAGTTGGCTATTTACAAGCGTGACCCTTGCGGGACTTGGGGACTTCCGTATTACAGGTCCAGCGCCCTAACCGCATGGCCCTTCTGCCTCACGCTTGCACTGACGGCGTCGCTTTCCGAGCAGAAGCGCAACATTATTTTGGATTTAATTGTCAAGACGTTTTGCTGGTCTGAAGGGAACTGTACCTGTAAGTAATCGCCTATATTTAGCCTGGCACGAGTGTAGGGCCAGTGTAGGGCCAGTGTAGGGTACAAGTTGCCTCATGCTACTTTTTCTACTTTCCCCCAATTAAGTCTTTGACTCATGCATATGTTACCCTTTTGTTTCAAACAGAGGTGCCAAATCCCAAAGGAAAATGCGAATCTCGCCAGCCAATCTATGGATGTTGCTGGAATGGACAAGAGGCAACAGGATGGAACGGGAAAGGCTGTCTACGTAAGCTAATTTTTCTGTTATAAATTATAGCTACGTAAGCAGTGAAGTATTGCCGCAGTGATCGAACAAGATTTCAGGTTATGGAAACACTTTTAACTCATTACGACGAAATGGTCTTTTGAAAAAACGAAAAAACTTTGAATGGTTTACGATGAACTCAAAGTATTGACTTTGACCAGATCGTGTTCATTATATGGAAAGCGCCATTTTACTTTTCATAGGGGATCAAAAAAGTAAGGAAACTAGTAACCATACATGTCCAATATACACGAACTGAGTCGGGTCGTCAATTGCTGTTGACGACCCGACTCACCGGATGTCGGGTCGTGAAGCTTAAAAAGGAAGTAAGCTTTACTGCCGGCAGTCAAACGGCCTGGGTCACCGGCTGTCGGGTCGTGAAGTTTAACGGAAGGAAATAAGCTTTACTGCCGGAAGTCAAACGGCCTGGGACAGCTTCAAATATCTCGACGGATCGTGACGATCCGATAAGGCCGTGACGACCCGTCATTTGAAAAGTCGACCCGACTATTGGAAATGTCAGGTGGTGAGAGACAGGAAAAAGCTGGTGTATATGCCTCATTCCTTAAGCCACGAGTCCAAACAAGCATGCGTTACTCGTGTATACCCAAGCCACAAGCAGAAAGGCGCAACCAACAGAAACAAGCGCGCTACACATGTGTATGCCTCGTTCTTTAAGCCACTAGCAGAAAAAAGCGCGCGTTACTAATGTTTGCTTCGTTCTGAATCGAAACAAGCGCGCTACACATGTGTATGCTTCGTTCTCTAAGCCACGAGCAGAAAGAAGCGCGCGTTACTCATGTATATGCCTCGTTGTTTAAACCAAAAGCAGAAAGGCGCAACCGACAAAAAAAAAAGGCGCTGCACATGTGTATGCCTCGTTCTTCAAGCCACGAGCAGAAACAAGCGCACGTTACTTATGTATATGCCACAAGCGCGCGTTACTCAGGTTACTCGTTTACACCTCGTTCTTTAAACCACAGTGGAAAAGTGCATCTCATTAGCAGAGATAAGAACATGGGGAAGATCGAGACAAGCACGCTACACATGTGTATGCCTCGTTATCTAAGCCACGAGCAGAAAGAAGGGCTAGATTGCAGAATACCCCGCCACTTAATATTACTCAGTCACGTCTTGCTACCGCGGTCCGCGGTCCGCATTCACTCGTAAGCTCGCGTTATGATATGCCTCGTTCCTTAAGCCACGAGTCGAAACAAGCGCGCGTTACTCGTTTACACCTCGTTCTTTAAGCCACAGTGAAAAATGCATCTCATTAGCAGAAATAATAACATGGGGAAGATCGAAACAAGCGCGCTACACATGTGTATCCCTCGTTCTCTAAGCCACGAGTAGAAAGAAGCGCGCGTTACTGATGTATATAGCTCGTTCTTTTTAAAAGCCACGTGTCCAAATAAGCTCGTGATACTCGTGTATACTTTCTTTGTTTAAACCACAAGCAGAAAGGCGCAATCGGCAGAAACAAGCGCGCTACACATGTGTGTGCCTCGCTCGAACGACTCGTACGACTTGATAATAATATCGCAGTATCCCTCGCTTACACTAACACGTTGGAAATTTCTAAGTCCCTTTAATGAGATGCATTTGTCCACTCGACAACCCTGTCTGTCCACTCAACAACCGCTTTCTCCATTCGAACAACTCGTACGACTCGACAACTCTATCGCAGTGACCCTAATTGCCATATCTAACTCGCTCCAAAATTCGAAGTCCCCCTAATGAGATGTAGTTCTCCACTCGACAATTTGTCTGTCGACTCGACAATCATACTTAAGCGGAATTAATACCCTGAAAGCATAAAAAATGGATATGTGAAGACAATTGTCACCTGAATTGTAAACACCGAATGTTGAATGCGTTGTTTTGAAAGCGTTCCTTCTAAAATATTCAAGAAATGGTTTTCTTCTTCTCTCAAGTGTCATAGCGACAACGAGCATGCCTTCTAGAAAAGGAGAGCATACCTATAATGTGTGGACGGATAACTCCTTACACCGTTTAAAATATTGTTAAAAGCTTAGTATGGCTTTTCTTGAAGCGTTGCTATTGAAGCACCGCTCGAAAAATGCTTTCCAAACTATCAGTTCATGTTCGTTGTTGGTTCGATTTAACTGCTTCGCATCAAAACACTCATGCTCCGCTTTATAAAAATCAGCGCCAACATGGCAGGTTGCGGGGAAGGCCATCCAGGTACAGATATTTCTGGTAATCGAGGTCGTATTAGAACCACGAGTGTCTCATGGTATCTGCGTTATTGAGGATGAAGTCTAGTTGTCTTGCCCGTTTCTCCGCCAATTGCCTGTCACTCCAAAACTGGGACAGCATTATCCACCGTCTGAAGAGAAACGAAGAACAGCCGTACCAGAGGAAAAACAAGCTCAGTTTAAATGCCGCGCTATCGCCAATTGGTTTTATCCAAAATGCGATCTTCATTTGTTGGGCCAAACAGACAATGGATAAAAAGCGTCTCCATTGATTGTTTGAAATAATTTCAGCCTTTCCTGGCTGACTTCCGTTTTGGAAAGCAAGCACAAAGTCGATCGACATTCAGACAACGTTGCCATAATGACTGGTCAATGGTGAATGACTGGGCCGTCTGCTTGTAAGAAACATATAGTAAATTTGTTCCCTTAGGTAATAAGGCGTAACGTTGCTTTTCAAATCGCATCCCTTTTATTTTGTTTGCTGTGCCATCTTCAATGCATTACGTTTTAAATTGGCCACTGTCTATTGTTTGAGATTTGCAGTAATGTAAGGCGAATTTCTTTGAAGAAATTCACACCTGATTTTGACGCAAATGGAAAATGCTAAATGCCTTATTGAAAATAATGGGCTCTTTATATACTGTTGAAGGTTGCCAATTTCATTTCTCGAGGCCAAGCAGACAGTGGAAATAACGCTTCTCTATTTACTGATTTAAATAAATCAATTGCTTGGGGCTGTCTTCTGTGTAGAAAGAAAGCACAAAGACCGATATTTGAACAATGTTGCCATAATGACCTTTTCATGGTAAATGACAGGGCCGCTTGCTTCCTAGTAAGACATAGCAAATTTGTCCTTTAGGTAATAAGGCGTGACGTTGCTTTTTAAATCGCATCTCCTTTCTTTTCTTTTTTTGCCACTTCAACATTTCTGACATTTCCAGTCTCTCGCCAAATGACTTCCGGTGGGTCGGGTCGTCTTTTCAAAAAATTTGGTTTATCAACGGAGTTGATAATGTAGATTGACCACCGTACAGGGACTCGATTAGCTGACATTTCGAGCGTTAGCCCTTTGTCGGAGCGAATCGAGGAATTGTGGGTTGTGTATGGTTCATTTACAGAAAATGGAGCTACGCCATTGGTGGTAACATGGTAACGTGAAAAACAGGAGTAAATTAATTGAATGAAAAGCGCTTGTTGATACCGTGGGGATTAAGAGTGCCGATTTGAAAGATCAATTTTTGCTCGAGATTTTTACGGCTTTCCGTGGTACCCTGATGTAGGGAAAGGCCGTATATCGACATGTGTTGTTTGGAGTGGCTAGTGATGACGATGATTTTTCCAGCAAATCAGAGGAAATGTGCCAGTTCTTCGAGAAACGTGGCTATCCTGATTCTGAGTTTCAATCCGGCCATCACCGCGCCCAGCAGAATGATCAACAGTCAGCACTACAGACGTCACAAAAGGAAAAGAATGACAGAATTCCATTCACCCTCACATTTCATCCTCATAATAACCCATGATCTGAAATAGAAATTGGCAAAGTCCTACGCGTCAGTTATCCAAGAACTTCCCAGAATTCCTTTGGGTCACAAAAGCAAAAATTACAGACCAGTGAGTGCAAGTGAAATCAAAAGCGTTATCCGTGTCACGCTAAACAAGTGAGCAGGTAAATGTGGAACAGATTTCAAGAAGTGGAGTCGAAGTTTGCTGCCAACGTAGAATTTTAGCTTCAAAAGAAATTTTTCTCCGAAAAACTTCAAGGTAAAGTTGCTTATTTTTGGTGTTGTCAAAGGCCGTTCAAAGCCAACATAGTTTTGGTTTTGCAAGAAAAAAATGGTCATACTTAATGAAAATTGGGAATTTTGGTCAGTTTATGGAGTGATGAAGTCTACATAATTGAGCATTTCGCAATAAGAATCGTTCATTTCAATCATAGCAAGGGATTTGGGAAAGTTGTAGGTTTTCAAAGCACTAACGGTGTTTGTGACGTACTGAGTACGTCCGCAATAAGGCACTTAAAGGGGCTCATGTGATTGGTGTTTGTTTTACGACACCCAATTCAAAATCACACTATTCGTATTATCATTAATGACGTTGTTTGCTGATTTTGGCAGCTTGTGAAGACGTATATCCTCGAGCATGCCGGCTGTTTCCAGAGTGTGATTCTCCGTTCTACAACATGAGGAGTTTTGTTGACCTGAACTGTCCGAAGACATGTGGAAGATGTGGTAAGTGAAGTAAGAGTTTGTCTCGCCCGTAACAGCCCGAGGCATTTGATCCGAAACTCGTAACAACCCGAGGCATTTGATCCGAAACTCGTAACAACCCGAGAAATTTGATCCGAAACTCGTAACAGCCCGAGGCATTTGATCCGAAACTCGTAACAACCCGAGGCATTTGATCCGAAACTCGTAACAACCCGAGAAATTTGATCCGAAACTCGTAACAGCCCGAGGCATTTGATCCGAAACTCGTAACAACCCGAGGCATTTGATCCGAAACTCGTAACAGCCCGAGAAATTTGATCCGAAACTCGTAACAGCCCGAGGCATTTGATCCGAAACTCGTAACAACCCGAGGCATTTGATCCGAAACTCGTAACAACCCGAGAAATTTGATCCGAAACTCGTAACAGCCCGAGGGAATTTTCCTTTTACTTTCCCAGCCATAACGTTTCCCATAAGATCATCTTACTTGCTAACAACCGAATTTGTGGCATGGAATGGCTTCTAGATCGTTGCGAGACTATTTCGTTCGCTAAGCTCCGTGCGCTCTCAGGACAACCTTTGGGAAGAAGCGATTTAGATAATGTAAACCCCATTTTGTCCTCCCATCCCCCCATCCTCCCATCTTCCCATCTTCCTCGCCCTTTACCCCTCCCCTAAAAGTACGCTTACTATACCAAATGCACTGGGCCTGCTCACAGGACAATCTGCTTGACACAAATAAAAGATCCACCCTGTAGAATGTCTCATAATTGAATACAGAAATGCCTCTTCGGGTAGGGGGTGGGACTACTCTGCTCATGACACAGGAGCAGCAAATAAAGTCAAGATATTACATCGCCCCGCAGCATGTGTATACAATATTTATTGTTTTATAAATTTTGCCAGCTATTGACATCTCAAATTTCCTTCACAGGATCATGCTTTGACAAGCAAGAGACCGATAAATGTGAAAAGTGGGAAAGGCAAGGCCTCTGCACGAACTCGGGGTTATGGAAAGCCTACATGGAGGAAAACTGTGCGAAGACATGTCGCTTTTGTGGAAACAGCGGTATGTTAGAGCAGGTTTTAGGTTTTAGGACTGAACGTTGTTAAAAACACCCAAGTAAATTAACTCTCATGGTTCAAAAGACGCAAATAGCCCAATGAACCAATAATCATTTAAGCATCATACATCCGGTAATCGTACGTACAGAGGAATTAAATATTCGTCAGAGTTACAATTAGTTTTAAGTGTCTGATTTTGTTTCTTGCTGGTTGAACCGTATGCCCATTCACTAATATGTCAAAATTTTCCTTCCTTCTTTTGATTGTAAACTTATTAATATGATAATTTATTTCATTTTCAGGTCAGGTGGGCGTAAGATCATTCTTTGGGCTGTGATGTGGAACCTACAAGCTTTGAATGATTGAGAAAAATACAGTCACTAATGGATGTAGAAACTAAACTAATAAAACGTCACATACAAACATTATATCACGAATACGACATGGAGATCTTTTGCTCAAGCTTAAAGGGACCGCATCGATTATACTTAGTTTTAGTATCCTAGTCAGAGTGCTAATATACAATAAGTGTTGACAACAAGGAAGCCCTGAAAATGTTAGTTTATTTTTACTGAGCAGATACTGTGGTGCCAGTTTAATGGATAGAGAAATAAGTCTCGTTGACCACTTATGACTGGGATGAAAAGAAAATGTTTTTTGTAGTTTGTTTCTCTTTCGAGAAAATCACTTGAACTAGAGCGCTTTTCAATTGAGTGTCGTAAAACCAAAACCAAAACCAAACCAATTACTCTAGCCAATCACAACAGAAGTAAACAGTGCAATGAGCCAATCAGAATACGAAGCAATTACATGTAGCCGGCGTAAAGCGCGAGAAAATACGCGCGTGCAAGTCACGATTGGTTTTGGTTTTGCTTCTCATTGGTTGAGAAAGTGACGCGAGTTTTCCTGGCCAATCACAGAGCGAAGTAATGTAAAGCCTAAGCAAAACCATAATTACTTTCGACACTCAATTGAAAACCGCTCTATACGATTGATGTTCTATTAGGGAACATCTTGAGTGTTTTAAAACGTACACTTTGTAACTACAGCTTCAGTAGCCTAATTAAGATGTACAGTCTGATCGTCGATTTTGCAAAAAAAAATTTCTAATTTGGTATTCTAATTTGCTACGTATGCGCGTGACAAGATATTCCCTGTCAGAAATTGTCAGAAGGCATTATTGACTACTACGGATGAATTTTCAATCTGCCCAACACAATCATAGGTTAAACTGAACGGAATCCCCTGGCGGGGGAGGGGAGGGGGGGGGGGGGAAGGGTGTACTACAAAAATTAATACGGGGAGGCTCCGTCCAGAGGTCTGTCCCCTTACCCTTTTATATGCCATTTTTGACAGAAAAGGTATCTCTTTCGTATACCTTCCATTTACAAATGGTACCCCTTTCGTATACCTAAAACAGGAAGTCTTCTTGTCATTTTCATGTAGCGTTCAATAAAGTAAAACAGTACAGTCATATGGTACGTGTGTTTAAAATATTTTAATGAAAGGCCCTTTTAAATACCTAAATTACAGACTTCCCTACCCTTTCATATAACTCAGTGAAGCGTGAAAAAGGCTCCCCTTTCAGGCGGGGCCTCCCGGTGTAGCCATTATAGGGAGTACGCACCAGGGCTTCAAAACATTTTTACTCCATTGTACAATCCCTGAAAACTCCTTAAAATTTCGCACAAATTGACTTATATCCCCACCTTAATCGAAAGCATAACACCAGAGTGAGAAAAAAAGACCCTGTAAACTAAGTTATGGAGCTGCGTAGTCCAATAAGCAGTAGAATGAAGTAGCTTTGTTTCCTTCACCAGCTGATCAGATTAACGCTCATTCTCGCGGGCTCATAAAAAGTGGTTGCGGTTCTTGTTATCGCAGGATTTTCGGATAAAACACCATCAAACGGATAAAGTCTATGCTATGGAGCACATTTAATTTGTCCTCCCACGGTGGGGACTTTTTTTGGTCATATGAAGCCAAATAGTTTCTTCTCCTCAGTGTTTTATGTCAGCATACTCAAACTTCGAAGCAAGATCAAAACTCTTTCTTCTCTTCAACTTGTCCGATTTGGAATTTTGAATTTGATCCTTTTTGGCGGTAAAATGACGTCATTAATTTGGCGCGAAAATCTGTTTTTGGAGCTATGACATAGTCAGTCACATTTTTTAAACGCGAATACAATGAGGATCACAAAACCGAAAAATAAAACATTTAAAATATCTAAACTGAATCAAACGTTGTGGGCTTCTGACGTTTGAATTTCCCGCCATTTTGTTGCTAAAAATAGCCTTAAGCGTGTTCCATGTACAGAGTCACCGAATTTCCCCGTATCAGCTACACTGACACCACAGCTCTCGGTTTTCGTGTTCATTAGTTGGTGGTCCTCGAACACACGCGTTTAAAATTTGAATTTTAGGTACGTTGCGCGCGCGGAGTGTTTCGTTTGAAACTTTGTTATACGCGACCAACGGTACATTGTAAGATCAATTGATGAGGCTGTTGTTACAGCGAAACTAGTTTTGTGAATTTAAAAGTGTGTTGAAAGTATTTTAATTTGAATTTTTCTTTCAAGTGCAAATGAGAAATTTTAATTTTAATTTTAATTTTATTTTCCAAAGAGAATAGATGAATAGATGTTGATTTACATGTTGGTTTACATAACTGAGTAAGAGCAATTCAAAAGGTAGTGCGGCCTGGTGACTAAATTACTTTGGGCGAATTGCCGTGCGAAGTATCCGAGGTTTACCGAAATAGGATAACTCTAAGTTGATTCGGACGGGCAATCTCGGCTATAAAGCAGAAAGGGCGTCGGCGGCGGAACATCAGAAAATCGACCACCCATAACAATTATCATTTTATTCTTCTCTCAGTGATTGATCATGAGAAAGGAAATACAGTGTCGGCATCCCCAGTGAATAAATTTACTACATGATCTGCTGGTAATAAAGAAAAGCTTTAGTCTGCTGGATAATATTGCCTTGATATCACACCAAATTAATCAAAAACGGAAATTAATAGAGGGTGCCTAATTGTCGCGGGTTGCGGGTCCGTATAGATTCTCAAAGATTATTAAATAGGGACAGGAAACATCTTTTATTATTTTTTATTATTATTATTATTATTATTATTATTATTATTATTATTGGACACATCATTTATTCATTACTCTTCTACAATATCTCAATTTTTTAAATGTTAAACTTCAGTACAAGACATATTAAGATACACTTACTGGCAATACATATTAAATAACTGAGTAAATAAGTGGATGCTTACATAATATATAAAAAGAAAAACATTGAACACTAAATAAGTAAAAGAAACAGTAATTGGTACAAAAGGCTCTCCATAAACTGTTTTGTTATATCACAGATAAATAATAAATTGAATTTTTATTAATTTAGTATATCATAAAAAGAAAAAGAGGGAGGTATGCATTGATATTTTGTAATTGAAATGAGCCAAAGAGTTGAAGCAACCAAATCACCAGTAGAAGAGCTTTTTGACTTTCCATTGTATTATTAGGACTTCTTAGTTAGGGATGAGTCATCCCCGACTACTATTAAAAAACATCTGGTAGGACAAAAAACCGAAAGCAAGTCCTCTTTGTTGCGCGCCTCCGTCCTGAGACATGTAAATAAAAAAGCTCTGAACTCGCGGTTTGCAAAACATATTTAAACATTGGCTCAAGTGGAACGATTTAAAACTTGGTCACAGATATATAGTCTCACCATACCGAATTTAGAAAAACTGTGATCAGTCAAACATTTCAGATTTTTCAGCAAAGACTGAAATGAATGGAGTGCAGGCATGGTTTGTGCCTTATACAGGCATATATTTCTTTGTTCAAATCGTGAAATTCAACTGCGATAATTGGCCTAGATTTTCAGTGACATCTCTTTAAAACGTCACATCTTTTTTTTTTATAAAATCGGTATGTTTGTAAACTCCGTTTTTCTTTTATTAATATCTTATATTCGTGAATTGTGTCAATTACTAGCTCTTGAATTGACGGCACTAAAAAAATGTGCAGAAAAACTGTTTTTAGTTATCAGAGTCATGAATTTGAAACAGTTTCCGAAATGAATGGAACTGCAAAATACAATTTTAATAATGCAATTTTATAAACACCTACCTTTTCTTTTACATAAAAAGACCGCTTTCAACAAACTGTATTTTTCCTTCTTATTTGCGTAACTTAACTTGGCCCGCCTACTGAGTTTGTATCAGTAAATGAGACAAAACAGCACTTTTTAAGTAAAAACAGCTTATAATTATCAAAGAAAGGATGGACTTGATAATTATTTTTACCCTATTTGATGTGAAAAATTACAATCACGTGGTTATTTGTGCCGTAGACGCAAGGTTTGATACACTCTTCTAATGGTTTAATCACGAAGTTATCCGCTGGCCGAATCAGAAAAATGCATGGAATTCGGATTAAGAGATTGTGCTCGCAGTTAATCCACAATCGCTTCGAATATAATATAATATAATATAATATGATATAAAACAAAGCCTTGATTTTCTGATCAGTCGGAACGCTATGTTCAATGTCGTGGCTTTTGCTCTGTTTTGTTGCGTTAACCATCTCTTACGATGCTGCCAAGAGTAACGGTAGGTAACTGTTGGGAACAATGTTAACCTTTCTCTTGGAGATCAGTTTAAAAGTAACTGCTTTGTTACAGGTTTAAAACTGGTTGAAAACGTGACTGTTACGGCAATGTGTCAGGTCAGCGGTTGTCGCTGCAAATGGGAAAAGTTTAACTTTGAACTTATAGTTGATATTTTTTGCATGCCCATACTTAGCACAAGTTTCAAGAACTGACAAATACCTCATAAAGAAAGAGTAAAGGCGTAAAAATCAGTCAAACTTTGTCATGAATTTCCTTCGTCAATTTAAAATCGCTAGTCAGATTTGAATGCGTTTGCACGCTAGTCATTTTATCGTTGCTGGTTAGATTCAGTTTTGGCTTTCATTTGATATGACTAAATGGCTAAATTGTGGTTAGATAAGATGTGCAAGTTTAAGCACAAGCAGGAATAGATTATATTGTAAATCTAAAATTCGGGACAAGAGCTTCAGTTGACTACGTAGATATTTCAAATACGCTTTAGTTAACAAGGCTGCATGTGTTGCTCTGTATGGCGGGGATAACTAGCTTCTTGCTGGATAACGTATTGGATATGTTATCAGATCAGTAGGCTATATTAGTGGCTTTTAAATCGAACGGCGATGAAAACGTGTCGCTACTTTTCAGAGCTCACAATTCATCTGTGTACTCACTCGTATTGATATTGTCAATAACTGAGAGAAAAGACAAGTTCTTGTTATTGATTTGTTGTATATTGCGCTAGTTTTCTCGCCAGTTTCTTCAACACAATATCACCCTTTTAGCGCTCTAATTACCTGACTCCGTTATTATACATAAAAAGCGGGAAACCATTAATCGGAATCTTCTGTACACAAGAAAGGCTTTTTTTTGGCCGAGAAGGCAAATCAAAATAAGTTTCGAATTTAAATTGTAGCAAACTGAAGAACATATTTAATATATAAAAGTTAAAAGTTTTACAAACTCGGAGCTAAAAGTTAAAACTTATGAAAAATTTCGTCCGTTTTTTTCAACCGGACTTCATCAGTCAATGATATGAATGTTAAAAAGATGAATTTTAAAAAGGGGTTTTAACGCCTCTTGAGGTTTAGAATTGTGTCATAGATAGCTGCTAATTCGTAACCATTGTCTCTGTTTAACGCCGGTTTCGTAAGTTTAATTTGAATAGCTTCTTTTATCCTGCGTTTGAAGGTGTTACCTCCGGTTGATAGTACTTTTGTCTTATTTGGGTCCACCGAGTGGCCCTCCAGGCGACAATGCTCGTGAATAGCTGATGAACTTCTTGATTGGTGTTCTTTCACTCTGATTTCCAGAGAGCGGGCCGTTTCGCCAACGTACTCCTTGTTACACTTCTCACAATGGATCTGGTACACAGTACCGCATTTTTCATATATAGTTATCCACCTCTTTACTATCTATGATTTAAAAATCATTAGTGCTGACACAATTCATACCCATTGTCACGCACATTTAATTTTAAACAGTCAGATCGTCATAAGAACTTTTTAATTTCACTGTAGTCAACTGATTTGGCTTGCAACTGACATGGCATTTGATGTCCACTCTACAGGGTCGTCAATTTCGCTCAAGGTTCTGCCTTTTCATTTACTGTTCGGGTGATTTTAGCTTGCTGAAGTGATTATAATTGCGTTGGCATTTAGTCGATAACTTTCTTTATATATCGACTTGGGTATTGGGTACAAGTCCCCATATCCCTACGTCCACTGGATTTGTCTCGGTATTTGATGGTCGCGTTTCTGGATTGTTGCGAAACATCGGAGAGAGACTGGAGAATGTTATTACGAATTTTGCAAAATTGACGAGTGGGAAACTGCATGGGATTGTCAATTTAAAGACCCGAGGTCAGGGACGTTCTAGGACAAATTTGCACCGAGAAAATCACGGTGTATATCGCTTTGAAATAAAAGTTGATAGACAAAGCTCTCATTAACGCTGGTTAACCGCACTTCGTTTGTCGGCAACGCTTGTATGGACACCAGTACAGACGTAAGACCATTAACAATCGTGACGACGATATGACCGGGATCGGGATGAGATGCATTAAGAGGTTGATTAGCTGGATCAAGGATTTCTGAGATTACGGTAGGTCAGAAAGACGTTTCTGATGAGCCGTATCCACCATACTATATTACCAGGGCCCAGTTGCTCGAAGCATGTTAGCGCTAACCCGGGTTAAATACCATGACAACCTAGAGGTTTTAATACACCTTAACCAATTATGGTTAGCTAATTAACCATCCTTCGAGCAACTCAGCCCAGGAAACTAGTCAAAAAGCTACTACAACTTGGGCTTTTTATGAGTAATTTATGCTAATAACTCTGGTTGACATACTCACTATACTTTTCTTGTATCTTTTTCTTGTAAATGACATCCTTGGATAAAAAAATCTCTTTTCAGATTGGTGTCATGACTACCAGTCCAGGAAATGTACACTCTGGAAAGCCAAAGGACTTTGCAAATCACGTTTACCTGCCGTGAAGACCATGATGAGAAGACTGTGTTACGAAACTTGCAACTTATGTGGTACACTTACTGGGTTTTGCTTTTGTGCCAGATTGCTTGATAGATATAACCTGCGTAGCGCCTTGGACTAGGGAGGATTTGAACTCGACTAGCGAGAAAAAATTCCAGTGGTGGACTTGAACTCGGGAATGCAGATTTCAAGTCCGGCGTCCTAAACAATACCGCACTATTACAATTTAGTTTTTATGATAAGACGTCCTGAAGCGCAATGATTTACTATTATATTAGTAAAACAGACCAAATGTTTAATTTTGGAACAAATAAAATACTTTCAAATTGGTAGGATAAAATCGGTAGGAATAACTTAACATCGGGTCACTTTTTCGTCTCCACATTGAACGAAAATTCAATTTAATGAATTAAAATGTGATTTATGCTGAGGTTAAATCCCGACTAAGTGAAGTTATACAATGAATTTTCGACTTGTTGAATTACCAAGGCAGAGCATTTAGCCGAGAAATGGATTTATGCATAATTATAGATTTACTAATATTCTGTGGTCTTGAATTTTGGTGATTTCAGAACCTCCTTCCCCGGAAGTGTGTTATAACAGCAGACATCAAGTGTCGCCCCACGGGTGCTGCTGGGACGGAATTATCGCCGCCACTGGTCCTGGCGGACAAGGATGCCCTGGTAACCAGTTTGTTAGATTGCTCATATCAATTAAGATTTCATATTAGGTCCATTAAGTTTAAGTCATCGTATGTAGTGTGTTCAGTTTTATTCTTACAGATACATGGAAAAAATCCTCTTAATGGCTTTTACCATTACTTAGTTAGATACAGTAGCTACAAACAATTTTTTCAACAGATTTTACAAAGCCAGAAACCTCGTGCTCTTATTTGCTTTGAACATATTGTGTTTCTTTCAGCTTGTGAAGACAGCATGTCCAGGAAATTTTGCTCCATGATGAAGGACTTATGCTTCACTCGGGCAAACCACAAGCTCCTTAGGGTTAACTGCCCTGAGACATGCGGCTATTGCATGAGTAAGTGCAAATGCAATGTCAGTATATGAGGGTCCGGATGTTCACTTTATTTGTAGTGTTCACTTTACCTTTTATGCATATGTTGCTGGTTTTTTATTGCGCTACGCCCAATTCTCCTCGCCAGCTCGCGGCTTCGCCGCACGCTCGCGCGCTCTCCCCGACAAGAATGCCAGCTACGCAGGCTATGTTATAGGTTAGAGCCGTTTTCCATTGAGAGTCGAAAGTAATTCTAGTTTTGCTTTGGTTTTGCATTGTTTCGCTCTGTGATTGGCCAGGAACTCTCTCGCCACTTTCTCAACCAGTGAGAAGCAAAACCAAAACCAATCGTGAAACTTGCACGCGCGTATTTTCCCGTGCTTTTTCCTCCAGCTACATGTAATTGCTTCGTATTCTGATTGGCTCATCGCACTGTTTCGGTCTGTTGTGATTGGTCAGAGTAATTGCTTTGGCTTTGGTTTTACACACTGAACGTAAAATTAAACTGTAACCAAAAGCTAAGTGGAAAATTCCAGATCCTCTCATATATATTGTCACTGTCATTGTCATTGTCATTGTCAGAAATCCGCGTCACGTTTATCAGGAGATAATTTATTCACGCGTCACGCGGCCTTTAAAATGGCTGCCGGAGTTACTAAAGAATGTATGAATTTCAACAGAAGACTTCAGATAAATTCAGATAAAATGTTGCCTATTTTCCGCACATCGCATATGAAAAATAAACCTTTAACGGAGTGTTCTGTGTTGCTTTTTAGACTGAAAACGTTAAAAAAATTTGGACAATTTTTAATTGACCCCTATACAGTCACCATTTTAATCAGATTTTAGTAAAATTACTCACCTTTGATACAAATTTTGTAATGCATTTCCTCGTTCTGACAATGTTCTGCATGTCCGAAAAATATTGTTAGGGAATGAGCTTTCCAAAATAGCCGCTTTTAACCGTTTTGTGGAGGATAAGTCCAGACAAAATCACAACAAAAAAGGGCAAAATTCGCAGCCAGTCGATGTCAGGCTTCACTGAGCAAAGCACTCCCCTGAGACTGGTCGATTGCCAGAAATAAAGTTAGAGTTTCTGCTCGTCCTCAATACCCGCTAGCCATTGACATTGTTCAGTTTGACTTAGAAACCAAGCCTTTTTTGCATAAGTCCGCTGGTGTAAAGAATTGCTTTAATTTAGCCGCTCTCGAAGCCTTTCTCTCAAAAGCCGCCATCTTGGAAACTCGCGTGTCTAGCGTGCAATCGCGCGAGAGCAAAATGTCGCCGATTTCTGGTAATGTGTCATTGTCATTGTCATTGTCATTATAGTAACACGTGAAGTTAAGTTGTGCATTTTAAACACGCACCTCTACAACTAACTTTGAGTTATCATATATGCTACATTTCTTTCAGAGGCCCCCCATCCCTGCAGAGACGAATTAGGGCAGGAAGTTGCTTGCCAAAGTGAGTGAAGTCTCAAATAATTAAGCCACTCATTTCTTACTTACCTTAGTCTACAATTAAACAAGCTGTTGTCGTCATCATTTCTTTAGATGAATGTTATGATCTTGACCCTAAAGAGCTGTGCGAGCGTCGCCAGTGGACTGGGTACTGCAAGGTGGAGAGGTGGCAGAAATATTTGAAGAAACGATGTGCGAGGACATGTGGCTTCTGTGGTGAGACCCAATAGCTTGAAGTGCTTCTTGGTTGTCTTCTATACTATATAGCAGACACCTGAGAAGTACAGTTTAATCATGATGACAAGACTGTGCTTTTTACCACTAAAGAAAGGTGGTACGGGTGGCGACGAGAAGTCCCTTATTTTTCTACAGGACAGAAAGGCGAGTGAGAAAAGCGCGCGAAAAACTGCCTCTCACTACGAGTACGAGATCGAGTACGAGTACGACTTTTCAGTTACTAGTCGCAAGCTTAGATTAGAACAACACTGAGCAGCGAGGCCTCTGAGAACGCAGCCGTTTTGAATTTGAAAGTCGTTGAAAGTCGTACTCAATCTCGTACTCGTAGTCTGATCTGAAGGTCGCTATTGTCATTGTCAATCGCTCTCTCTCTCTCTCTCTCTCTCTCTAAAATAGTACGTTCTACGATGGAAAATTCTACGCTAAAGGATTGTTTATCATATGATAGTACTTTAAATTACTTTCTTTGGTCAAGTAATGTTGACTCACTCAAGATTTTGGTGTCGGAAATTTTGAAGAACACGGCGATTGCTTCAGCCGAGGTGAACGAAGATAAACATCACAAAATGCTCTCGTTCAAGGCCGCGGACTGCACAATTAAATTGTACACTACTACAAAGAAGATCATTATTCAAGGTTCTGGCAGTGCAAGTTTGACAAAGGCATTCTCCGACTTTTTGAACGTTAAAGACAACGGAGATGAAGCAAGGAATAGTAATAATGGCGGCCAGCAAAGCGAAGCTCCGGCAGCAGATGAACATATTGAGACGTATGCAATAGAACAATTAGATCCGGCGGATGCTTTGACTACTACAAGTCAGGATAAGGTAAAATCTGATTTACAACTAATAAAAGAGGAGATAAAGATGATGAAAAATGATATCTCATATATTTGGAATGATGGCGGGAAAATTAACATATCTTCTGCTGGTGCTGCTGAAACTGAAAATTTGAATTTCAAATTACAGGAAGAGAATAATCTACTTCGTAATCAACTGAAAGTCGCGAAAGATAATCTAGCCGAGCTGAAGGAAGTGATAGGAACCCTTGAAAGCGAAAAATCAACTCTTATTTCAACGATAAGAATTTTGCAACGAAATGATTTAAAGCTCAGTCAAGATGAGGCATATAATTTTACGGCTGTTGGGTCAATAACAGAAGCTGTCACGCCATCAGAAGCAGTCACGCAAACAAGTATCCCTGTTGTTAGACCTGCAAAGAAAACCAATCAAAACGGCAAAAAGAACCAGAGCCAGAAGAAGAACCAGAAAGGCAGTGGCAACAGAAAAGATGAGAAAAAAGAGCAGGAACACGGCCCGCAGTATACATTGTTAGAATCAAGTAACTCACGGCCCGGCACAAGCTTCAATCGGCAATCTGACCAACAAGATTCAGAAAATCGGGTAGTTATTCTTGGCGATTCTACTGTGAAGGGATTACAATGGTGGAAAATGTCAAAAAATAACACTAAAGTTCAGATGAGGTGTTTCCCGGGTGCTACAGTGAGCGATATGGAAAGCTATGCCATCCCAACTGTTCGTACCGACCCAAGTGAGATCATACTACATGTTGGCACGAACGATCTTCGCAACAGATCTCCTCGGGAAGTCGCAGAAGATATTATAAATCTGTGCGAAGACATATCGCAGAATACCACAGCTAGTGTAACCATTTCAGGCCTCACCCATAGAACAGACGAGCCAAGCATGGGGGACAAAGTAACCGAAACGAACAGGATTATCAAGTCATTTGTAAGTGACCGTGACTTAAGTTTTATTGACAACAGCAAAATAGGAAGCAGCATGCTGAACAGTAGTGGCCTGCACCTAAATCAGAAAGGTAGCGCAGCACTTGCTAAGAATATTTTGAATCATATTAGTAATTGTTATTGATTTAAAGAAGTCAACAGTTTTTTGCCTGAATGTGAACCAAATTGTTATGATGATATGACCTCTGCCTTGAAAGTGAGGGGCTTCAAAATTGCGAGTATTAATGTTGCTAGTCTCCCGCTGCATATTGAAGAGCTTCGACTATTTATGGCTGATCAGTGTCTTGATTTGCTAGCTGTTAATGAGACTAGACTCGATTCTACAATAACTGACAACTTGGTTCATATTGACGGCTATTCAATCCTAAGAAAGGATCGAAACCGTAATGGCGGCGGCGTGTGCATTTATCTTCGATCGAATATTAATTATTGCCTTAGAAATGAAATAATTCCCAATAACGAGTTTGAAATGTTAAGTGTTGATATTAAAAAGCCTAATAGTAAAGCTTTTAACGTAACTGCGGCCTACAGGCCCCCTAGCTGTACGGTTGGCTTCTTTGAAGCTTTAGAAGCTATTGTTCGCATTATTGACATGGAATCTAAGGAACAAATTATCTTAGGCGATTTAAATTGCAATTATCTATCGGATAGAAACAACATGCACCTGTCTCAGTTGAAGCAATTAAGTTCGACTTATCAGTTTCAACAATTAATCAATGAACCTACTAGAATTACGCCAAATTCTAGTACACTTATTGATATAATATTATCAAATGAACCCTCAAGGATTTTAAAATCAGGAGTGGTGCATATGGGATTAAGTGACCATAGTATGGTCTATGCAGTACGTAAGTTTGCCATTTCATCTAATAACACTCATAAGCATGTGACCACTCGTTCTTTTAAAAACTTTAATGCAAGTGCTTTCAGAGAAGACCTAAAGTCAGCGCCCTGGGATAGCCTAAGAAATTGCACTACTTCCGATGAAATGGTTGAAATCTGGGAAAATATGTTTTTAAAAATAGCTGACGCTCATGCGCCCATAAGAACGCGGCGAGTAAGAAATAAAAAATCCCCTTGGATTACTACTGATCTGAGGGAGCTGATAACAGGTCGAAACAGACTGAAAAGGCAGGCTATATTAACAAAACAGCCATCTATCTGGGATAAATATAGAAAAGAAAGAAATAGAATAAATAATGAGATTAAATTGGCAAAAGCGAATTATTACAAATCAGAAGTGGAACAAAATGTGGGTAACCCGAAGGAAATATGGAGGACAATCAATGAATTAACATATCGTAAGTGCACTAGTAACTCTTCAATAAGTGAACTAAAAAGTGGTGATAATTCCTTCACAAAACCCGCAGAAATGTGTGAGATTTTAAATGACCATTTTACATCTGTCGGTCCAAACCTAGCCTCCACACTGCCTAGTGGTAATACAAGTTTTGACTCTTACATAAAGCCTGTTTCCACGACTTTTAATTTACAACATACCTCTGCCACTGAAGTTTTAAAGTTATTAGGTAAATTATCTCCGAACAAGGCCACTGGCCTTGATAACATCTCATGTCGGCTTCTAAAAGAAGCCGGCCCAATTATTGCCACTTCTTTAACCTGTATCATAAACAAATCCATAGATACTGGCCTCTTTCCTTCACAGTGGAAAATGGCTAAAGTATTTCCTTTGTATAAAAAGGATGATCGCACAGATGCACAAAACTATAGACCAATATCTGTCTTGCCAGCCATTTCTAAGATTTGTGAAAGGGTAGTCTACGATCAACTATACGGGTACTTAAATTCAAATGGCCTGTTAACAAAAAACCAGTCTGGATTTCGTTCCCTTCACTCTACAGTGACAGC
>JAEMWC010000745.1:0-20000 GCA_016490735.1 Pachyseris speciosa | reverse complement strand
CAGTATAAATGCTGCGCATAGAATTATCAGTTAGAAAATGATGCATAAATGCAGCTTATGTATGAGGCCTGTGGATTAAAACATCCGTGCGAGTACACCTGTGATATCGTCATGGTGAAACTTTTTATCAAGGAAACGTGGCTTTGTTTGTCAAGCATTGCTTGTAGTACGAAAGGAAAACTCACACTAACATCTGTAAACCTCGATGTGTCTTCAAATTGATTTACATTTACAGTGACAAACATATCACTATGGCCTTGATTCACTAAAAAGGCTTACTTAACAAAATCTTTTAACTTCCCTTGTAAAAAGCTTTACCACAAGACTTAAAAAGGCTCAGACTGAACGGTTGACTAAACAGTGAACGAAATTTTAATTTCGATTTCTCTTTTCTTCTTCATATGAGGGTGTATGTAACCAGGCAGCAATAATGGTCAGAATGTTCAAATAAACACCAATTTCTCAACAGTGTTTATTTAAGCTTCAATTTTGATACCTTAGTTACCTATTGCCATTGTTATCATGGTTTCTTCTGTATAGAGAACGCAGCGATTATATTGCATGCAGAAATGCTTTTACTTGTAAGTTCTATTTCAACATGTACACCAGCTTTGATGTTAAAAGAAGCTAGATTTGGCCGTCTCATGAAAAAGGTGTAAGGCCGTTATAGTCGTCTGAGAGAGTGTTCGAAATTGTCAGCTGCTAAGAGAATAAACTAACCTCAAGAGCATCTCATTGAATGGTTCTCTGATTTATTAAGAAGGCCCGTTCTTATTATGGAGGGTATGTAACCAGTCTCCAGAGATTCGAATGACAATGGTTTGGCGGCCATGTTGGTGGACAATAACAAAAGAAGCTAATGAGAAATCTTTTGTTCACGGTACACCAAAATGGTGGTGATGACGTAACGTGCATACGCCCTATACGATACAAATAATCATACGTGTATGGTGTTAAGGCTTAAGCAACGATGACGGCGACGACAACGAGAACGCCACAAAACAATGGGCTTAATGAGCAAAAAAAATGGTTCTGCACGTGTGTTTTACATTTTGTTACATTTCGTTGCCTACCTCAGCAAAGCAACAATGTGAAATTACCAAATTTTATATTTTGTCCCAGCGAGAACGCGAGCGTATGAGTAGAAGGTGAACTCTTCTTTTTTTTTCCCAACTTCAACGCGTTTTTTACTAATTTAGCCGTCCAGGACAGTTCGCCTACATTTTGCAAGTTAAACAAGTTGGAAAATTAAAAATCGCTAAAGAGTTACAATAACGAGAAATTGCATTTGAAGTGGTGTTGTCGTTGTCGTTGCCGTTCCTGCTGTCGATCGTTGCTTAAGGTGGTCAAAATGGTTTAGTTAATTTTTAAACACCAACTCTTTGAGTGATCGATACTCTCATAATTTTTCGTTTGTTTCCTTGAACATGAAAACTTTCCCAATTATTTCTCAACAAGTTGTGATCATTTTTTTGACATATAAGGTTACCATAGGAACAGTACAGCCTCTTATAAACACCCTTAATTTTGGCTTTATGTGCCTGCAACTCAAAAACGAGTCGGATGATTTTTAGTAATGAATTGTAATCAGCACGTGGAGATTCATATTCCTGCAAAGTTTAAAAAAAGTTGGTACATTAGGCTGAGAACCACGTTAATACGCAGAAAGATGAATCTCTATATGCTATTTACAATTCAATAATAAATCAAATGCTCCCCTGAGGCAGCTCATGGATGCATCTTGCTACACTAATTACGATCTACACTTGACTAGTGATGCAACCTCTTTCCCAGATTCTATCTAACTTATTATTCAAACTAGACTGGCTGTAATGTAAGTAACATGAAGCTACGCTATTGGTGGTAACATATGGTAACATGAAAAACAGGAATAAATTAATTGAATGAAAAGCGCTCGATAATACCGTGGGGATTAAGAGTGCCGATTTGAAAGATAAATTTTTGCCCGAGACTTTTACGGCTTTCCGTGGTACCTTGATGTAGGGAAAGGCCGGAGATCGACATGTGATGTTAGGAATGACAATTCTAGATACTATGAATATGTTATTTTCAAAAGAAAACAACGGTAGGGTCTATAGTAATTAAGGATTATATTATCATCTGTTGGTAAGAATAAGACATGTTACTTTCACTTCTCCTGTGATAAGCAAAGATTGGAGGGTGGGGTTACACTTGACATGCTACTTTAATAATAATAGTAATTATTATCCATTAAGTCAATCAGCTTCTTTTCAGAGTGAAGATTGTTGAATGTACTATTGATTCAGACCAGCATCAATTCTGGAAAGAGTATCAAAGGTACAATCATTGTAGGCCTCAAGCTCAACTGATCATTTTGACTCATTCAAGGGAGATTTGAAATTGCAAGGTCAAAGACTTGTCAACTATGTATTTGGAGCCTGGCTTTAAAAAATGTATATAATAAATGTAACATGATCCTTTTGAGAAAAGTATCCTATTATGGCCTAGTTTCGTACCTGTCTCTCAAAGTGATATCTGGAAACTCATCCTGTGGTACATCTTTTCCATAACTGAAAGAGACACCCGCTCCATTTTGCCATTTAGCTTTCTTTTCTTTGTGGACTTCTTGATCTGTTTGAATTCAGCAAGGGGTGAATGGTAAATGCTTTGCAATGTGCAGCAGACTTAAATATGAATCTGTGAGTGATCATCGCAGTTAATTTGGAGACTACTTCAGCTACTTAGGCAATAGTGAAAATAAAGCCTGAAAAAATTTCAGGTTTTGTACGGGAGTCGAAATCATGACTCCTGTTATACCAATGCAGTTTAATATATTTTGAATTTTTTTTTTCTTGGCTGACTCTCATTTGATGTGAAACCTGTCATCTGCAGGTGTATTCATTATTATGATTATGTCTATGACAACTGACATCCGGCTTAATTTTGCTCATCTATTTGTTTCAGCCCCACCAGCCTTTGTTCAAAAAATACTACCGAGGGTAAAAACGGTTATTTCTTTCTTTCTTTCTTTCTTTCTTTCTTTATTTTATCTGTTATTTAGCATTAATAGTTGTATATACTTGGCAATATTTACCTTCCTAACAGAATGACTCCTTGGGGGTGCTACGTGGCTCCTATGGCTTCCCAACAGGTTATCTCTCCTCTTTGTTTTGAACTTTTTAGATGTACTAATTAGTTCAAAGCAAGGCTCTGGCTTAGAGAAAAATTTCCTGTATGATTTCAAGTCATAACGCCGGTCCTAAAAGTGATTGAACATAGCAGGGAATGTTTTAAGAACAGTGAAAAGAAACAAAAACTCACATGGCATAATACAGTCAACTCTGTCTTCACCTTAATTGTAAGCAACAATTTTTTTCCACAACACTGGCACTGGTAAGAACAGAACTAAAAAAATCTTAAGTTTTGCCCCCAGTAAGAAACCACCACCAGTCAAAACACTACAGAATTCACTACTACCAAAAAAGCCACTACAAAACTTCCTTTACAATCACTTGAATTACATGAGCATTCCAGTAGAATAAGTCTGGGGGTAACTGATTCCAATTACTTTTCCAAAGAACATTGGTCAGTTGTTCACCCTGGAATTAGCACATTCATAGGATGAACAACTTGGCTAGTATACAATATATTTCTTGTGACTCAATTGTACTCTGCTTTGTTTCACTTAACCATTTTACTTGCTGCCAAAGTTATGACAATGATATTTTTCATACCTGCAATCAAGGATGTGGAAAAAACGTGTGGTGTTACCTCTGACCATTCAACTAAATCTAATTTGGGAGAACTTTTTGCAAAGTACAAGTACTGGTTATTTTTTACAAATTTCTCAAAACAAATAGAATTCTTGGTGAATTTTCCACCTTGGCCAATAGTAGGAGTATCAACTTAAGGTTAATGTAGATAATTACATAGTAAAGTGGAAGCTCAATTTAATGAATCTCTACATTTATATAACAAAGTCATCGAATATAATAAATGATATTCTTCAGCCTGCCCTTTCAACATGTGTGGAAAAGGAACTAGATATAATGAATCAATTCCCCTAGTCCCTTGGCACTTCCTTAAATAGAGGTTCCACTAGAAGTAGCTAAATAGGGTGGTTGCTCAAGAGAGAGATAACTGCTGTCAAGACTCTAAATGAATCAAGAAACAAAAGACGTAATAATAACACACATACCTATAATTGCCTTTAAACACACTCTTTTTCATATGTCAACAATAAAAAATTACCCTTATGACAAATACCCTGTTAACAAATATGACAGTCAACATAATAATTTATTAAAATAACTATCACTCAACCACACAAGATGCCATACCAACTTTAACAGATTATGTGGTCATAAGCTAATTACATTTCAGAAATCTAAACAAGGAAACCCAATCAATTTCCCCACCACTACCCTGTAACTAAATTTTGTTGTGGGAACTTGAACAGATCATGTGGTCATAAAAGCCAATTACCCGCACACAAAATGGTAAAAAATCTGCCCTCCACGTGGAGGATGTTCCGAGAACTTTAACAGGTCATGTAATCATGAAGGTCAATTATCATTAGAAAAAAGGTCAAAAATATTTGTAACCACTGTGTGACCCTTAAGTAACGGCAAACTGTCCTCCACATGGAGAATGTTGCGGGAACTTTAACAGGCCATGTGATCATGAAGGCCAATTAACTTGCGAAAAAAGGTCAAAAAAATTTGTAACCACTGTGTGACCCTCGAGTAACGGCAAACTGTCCTCCACATGGAGAATGTTGCGGGAACTTTAACAGGTCGTGTGATCATGCAGGCCAATTAACTTAAGAGTAAAGGTAACAAAATGGAGTCAAAATACGGTCAGAATTACAGTAAATGTATGGGATTTTTTGCCGACTTTGAATCGCTTGAACGCCACTAAAAGGAGGCGGCTTTCCCACATGTGCCACTACTTTTATAAGTTTTATTGGTATCATTCATTCAACTGAAAATACGGCCGTTAAGGAAGGTAAGACAGCCGTAATACGAATTATAAATCTTCTAATGTGGCTTCTAATTTTTGCGGCAATTTTACTATCATTGTAGCTTGAATTTGATCTTTATACTTGCAAACCACCTGGGGGACAAATCCGGCAGCACCGCAGGCTAGAAAATAAGCCCAGTACAAATGTCTCCACATTCCGCCTCTTTCATCTTTTTGTGGCGGCGTGACAGCGGTTCGAAGTCGGCACCGTGGAAAGTTCGATCGTCAGGTTAAACGACGCCACTTCGTGCTTTAATGCATTTGGATACTTTTAAATTGCAATTTCAGAATATTGTTTTTTCTGATCTCTGTTCTGATCTCACGATACCAAATGGGCAGAAGCGACCACAGACCACAGACCATTTTCATGTAATGCCACAGATCAGAAAAGGCCGGTATACGATAAAGCAACAGCTCTAGTTAAGAAAAGTATCTAGCCTGATACACAATAGCAACTTTCAAACCACTCACAAGGAGATGCACGAACAAATAAGTTACAAAGGCTCTCACCTCCATAGTTCAGGATCGTCGAAATATCCTTGAAAATGTTTCTGGCTGTCCTGTGAAACAAAATTTCTTGTGAGCGTTGGAGACAGGGAATAGTTGGAATAGGTCGTAAACAATCTACTGTTTGTCGAAATCTGTCAGACATTGTTGGATGAAAATGTTTGATCTTTGAGCACTGAAATGAGTGCTACCAATTCTTACCAATGTTGAATTAGTCACGAAATTTCCTAGATTTCTGGTCCGAATCTGCCTAGACCTGCGTCAATCGGCAGAGTAAACCGGTACGAACGCTCTGATTCGCGAAAACAGAGGACGCTTATAGACTAAAAATTAGTGCTTAAGAGCCTGCTTTTTAGGTGACTTTTTAAGTGATATAGCAGACGTCTATAAACCTTACCTTTGCTTGTAATACAGCGGGAATTTCACGAACGATCTGAGCAGCAAATTAAGCTGCAGTAGAAGCTAGTAGCTGATGGAACCAGCGAATTCTCGTTCTGACGGTAAATTTGGCTGTAAATTGGTGAAGTGACAGAAAGGCGGTTTTTCTCGTGATCCAACAGCAACGAAGGGGGTAGTTGATTGGAGAAAAAGGCGACAAGAGAACACACCCAAACACATACACCCACAAAAATGTAGTTGATCCGCGCACAGGAGACTTTTTTTTTCCAACGGCAGATATGAAATAGATGATGATTGTTCAAGTCAGTCCAGATCAGTGTCAGATTGCCTGATATTACCATCCGAACTACACAGCTGACTACACATCGATCTGACCGATAGCTTTTGCTGATTCAGATGATTCAGATGATTCAGATGCGTGACTTTTAAAATCAGGCAAATCAGACACATTTTCTTGATAACTTCAGATCACATTTATGATCACTCTAGCCTGCGTGCAAACGTCTCGTATTCCCTTTAATGCTGAACAAAGGAAATAGCTGAAATAGGAGACGTCTGCACGCAAAACACTCTGTAAGCTGAGTGAGGCTTACAGCGCTTACTAGTCACACGCGCCCTCCAACGGTTTTGGTGGACGTCAGTCAAATGTTTCCATGACATTATAGTCCTCGTTCCGTGTCAGTTTCACGGCCATGTTCCATCGTCGTTGTGATCAGGTATAATCTGTATAATCGCTCAGTTATTACTCACAAAGTCGTTTCCAGTTTAATTCAATGAGATGGAGGATTATTATGTCGAGACAACATGGTCTGCCTTGAATCACATAGCATGAAGAAACACTTTTTGGAGCAAAACGTTTGTGAAGAAGGCAGTGAAGAAGGCGATTCGATTCTACGTAAATACTGGAGCCGTAAGCGATCCGCCAAAGAGAAGATCAAAGAAACGAAAAATATCAGGTAGCTGAAAACGTTGGCCTCAGAAAATGAGTCGAGTTGTGTGGAAATTGACTTTTTATCAGCTTTTTACGGATGTATATTATTTTAGGAGAAGAAAATCATTCGTTATGATAATCCAGAGCTCTAGCTATCTTGACGAGTTGCAAGCGTGGTTGGAGTACGAGAGAGGTGAGGCGTATGCAATGGAAACCCTCGGCGAAATTTCAGAAAATTGGGTGAGAAAATCGCCTCGCGAGGCCGTGAGATCAATCTCAAACATTGATCAGGCCTAATTGATCTCAGGTGTGATCTCGTGGCCTTATAAGGCGAAAATCTCACGAAAACCTCGCCGCACACGAGAGGAAACGGGTTTTACCCTGTTTACCGGTAACCGACTGTTTTGCAGTCTATTAACTCCGGTCTATTGCATGCTTAAAGTCACCTGTAAAGTTGTTTGAAGCGTTATCAGCGTTATTCTCAGTTATTTTCTCTTGAATTGAATCCACTATAAATTACAATCTCAGTTCGTTGGATACGAACAAACTCTGCACACTGTCAACCATACAACTGATACACTACATATAGCAGTTACAGTCTATTATAGTGAGTACGCAGTACACTGATCATACGGCAAAAAGCGCCCACACAAACACACAGAAACACACTCTAGAGGTTTTGCTCTGTTTGGCGGTCCAATTTTAAACAAATCTGACAAATTGGTGGAGTTTGTAGCATCGAAATGTGCCGACGACATTTAGTTTGGACTTAAGCTTATAACTTATCTGACTTATCGGACATACGATGACAAAAGGCTTTTATTATCAAGTGTTCGACACAGTTATTATTATTATTATTATTATTATTATTGTTATTATTATTATTAATATTGTTTTTTCCTACTCATTGTATTTTTAAAAAACCTGTGAATTGCACATTTTTTTGACTTTTAATCCCTTTTTTCATCCCTTGCCTTCCCATATACGTCAGTGCTTAATCTGAGTAATTTCTTCGCGTTTGCGCGTGCGTTGATTTTTCGTTCAAAGGAGCGCGAGTCAGCTGAAAGCAATAACAGCACTTTTAGGGGACTCGCGCTCTGAAGGAAGTCTGAGTTTTCGAGGAATTAGGACTAGCTTCGTTGCGGTTTCGTTTCATTAAGCTGATTAAAGTGCAGTTTCGGCTACAACTGCAGTAACATAATTGGCGCCATGTGAGACTTAAGTTTACCTATAAAAACAATCTAATGCCGTTTGCTTGGGGTGGGGATTTCAAATAAAAAAAAACTAAATTTACTTCACACCGTCTTTAAAAGCAACTTTAATTATAATTGTATTCTTTCATAGGTTTACAATTTTGCACTGCAATAACTATGGAAGGAGCTCGTCAATCAGAAGGTGGGGCAAACCAATCAGTGAAGGTTTTAAACTAAGTTTAATTGTTATCAGTACAAACAACATCCCTGGGTATTGTTATTCATGACATTATAATAAGGAATAGGAAATCAATCTGACCTGGGACAAGCCCAAGACAGACTGAATTGAATGTAGGTAAGCTGGAACCCGACTTACTCGCTCGGGAGGGCGGGTGGGTCGCCAAACGCCCTACTTGTCGGACACAGTGAAGTGAATGGGACAAAGCGTGCTAATGTTTCCTATTACATATACTCATTTGCATATCATTAATTAATCCCCCGGGATGATATTTACAATTCAAATGGAACGTGAATAGTATAATATTCATCCCCGGGTATTGTTATTCATGACATTATAATAAGGTATGGGAAATCAATCTGACCTTCCCCAAGCTACCCAAGCCATACGCCACCGTATGAACACCCAAACACCCCGACAGCAATCTCGGGAAACAAACCCTCTCCCAATCCTTATCCCCTCTCCCTAAGCGTAAAGTATACGTCCTTGAAAGTCTACTATATGTTCATTTCTCGTCTATCACCAACGAAACACCCCCGGCAATTAGGGAGAATTTTACTTTTACTATTTCTTTATCTTTTTCTGTTGTATGGTAAATAAATCACAAGTTACCTTCTAGTGCTATTTTCCTTTCATTTCATTAAGGCACATAGTTTAGAAAGCCCGAAAAAATCCTCTCAAAGCATCAAAACATTTGTAGTCTTTGCCAGCATCAGAAGGAAGATCCGCCAACCTGGCAGCTGCACCTGCCGGATTAATCACTTGCCTTAACTTGATGTAGTGCAAAGCCGTTTCCCTTCTCTTCCAGCCAACATGGTTCATAAATGCATGAAGGTCTACACCAGCCAGAGCCATAGAGACTGCCGCCCCACTACGAAAACCATGAAGAGAGAAGTGCAAAATATCTACTCTATGGCGAATCCAACCGAGAATCTCCTGAGCTAACGGGTGATGACGTAAGATCAATTCCCAAGCAATCGGATTGGTGTGGAGGCCACCAGCAATGAACCCATCAGGGTCCCTCAACCTTAGTGTTCTTAACGGTGGCTCAACACATCCTTCCAATGTACCCGTAACTGCTGCTTTCCCTCCCAGTCGGAAACTCCATCTACACTAACCCAAGATTGGGATACTCTGGGTTGCAAAGAGATGACCTGCTCGAGAAACTCCTCAGCCCCTTCCCTATTTCCGCTTTCCACTCCATAAATTTGCAGTCTCCGTTTCTTTAAGGGCGGAATCTAGGAAAAGGGGAAACGGGAGAAGTGATATGAGAACAGAAATACCCCAAATGAGAAAACATAGACGGAGTCCCCGACCAGGAGAGAGCAACCTCTAACGACTGATAACAGAACGTCCGCCGACTACTGAGAAATGCAGTATGCCGACGGGGGTTACTCGCCTAGATCCGGGAAAAGGTCCTAGCCCCCTCCGACCCCCCCCCCCCCCCCAGGGCAACAGGGAAACCCACACAAGTACACACAACAGCCGAAGTAGAATAATGAATTATTCTTTATTGCAACACGCTCTGAATTATTGAACAGCTTAAACAAGGCAAACTACTTTTTGAGTTGCTCGAAGAATCTGCCTCTCTTAGGTGGAGGACCAGAACCAGCCCTTCGCGGGACAATTTGCAAGTTCGAAACTGATATATGCAAGACAAATCATAGGAATGAAAATAGTTTACAACACTCTTGTTCGTCTGAGTCCCACCTCTTTCCATTTCGTTCAAAGAAAGTCACTGAAACCCAGGGTATACCGGACAAGCGTGCAGCCCAGTCAGGACACCGGATTTCGACGAAGCCCTTTCCTCTAGCACTTATGATTATGATGATGATGATGATGATGATGATGATGATGATGATGATGATGATTATTATTATTATTATTTTTCTACCGATTTTATTCTAAACAAGATGTCAATGTAACACCAAATAAATAAAACAAAACAAAACCGGAACAATACTAAGCCGTTGGGATTAATGCCACAAGCATACGCTCCTCGCCAGACAGGCGTAAAGAACAAAAACATTCACAATTCACTGCCACACAGGCTTAAAAAACTATAACTTACCGCCACACAGGCAGTAACTCATCGCCACCCAGGCGAAAATAAAACTCTTAATTTGACTGCCACACAGGCAATAACTTATCGCCACACAGGCCAAACAAAAACAAATAACTGCAAACCTACCGCCACACAGGCATAGTCTACCGCCGCACAGGCGTAAATAAAAATTCACAATTCAACCGCTACACAAGCATAAAGTACTAACTTGCCGCCTATTGGCATAAACTTATCGCCCCACAGGCGTAAACAAAACTCACAAAGGAGCGCCACACAGGCATAAAACACAAACTTGCCGCCACACAGGCGAAAATAAAACAGACAATTTACAACCATACAGGCATAAAATCACAAACTTGCCGCCAGACGGCATAAACTTATCGCCCCACGGGCGAAAATAAAACTCGTAATTGAGCACCAAACTGGCCGCTACACAGGCGCAAATAAAACGAACAATTTACCGCCACGCAGGCATAAGACTACAGTTTTGTCGCCTCCTAAAAGAAAAAACGAAACCCGGCCAAAGAGGGAACTTAACAACACGGCGAAAAGATATGAAACACGATACCTCAAGAGCTGGAGCGTTAGCGGGGCCTCCACCATCATTTGGAGGATTGGCAACTTGTTGGGCCGGAACTTGACCCTCGGGCTGTTCAGGCTGATTACCAGCCGCCTCAGCTACGGCCAAAGCAACCTGTTCTGCAGCAGGTGGGCGAAGAACCTGCTCGTTCGCGTTCGCGGCCATCTTAGCGAGTAAGTCGGGTTCCACTACCTTCGACGCCAAACACCCTACTTCTCGGTCACAGTGAAGTGAATGGGACAAAGCGTGCTAAATAATGTTTCTTATTATAAATACTCATTTGCATATCATTAATTAATCCCCGGGATGATATTTACAATTCAAACGGCACGTGAATAGCAGCCATTGTCCAAAGTTCAATGAAATGATCAGATAATCCCTCTTTATTTTCATATTTTGTTTGTTTTTTGTTTTGTTTTGTTTTGTTTTTGTTCAACTTTATATAGCAGTTCTCATCATCACAACACAATTGTCTTGAAATGAAGAATGATCCTCGCAGTTGTGAACGCAATTTATGCAATTGCGAAAAGAAGCCTGAAAAAAAATTCAGGACTTCAACGGGGTTTGAACCCGTGACCTCGCGATTACCGGTGCGATGCTCTAACCAACTGAGCTATGAAGCCACTGACGTTGGGAGCAGGTCAAATGTGGGTTCATATGGTAACATATGTGGGTTCATATGGTGACATATGTGGGTTCATGTGGTAACATATGAACCCACATTTGACCTGCTCCCAACGTCAGTGGCTTCATAGCTCAGTTGGTTAGAGCATCGCACCGGTAATCGCGAGGTCACGGGTTCAAACCCCGTTGAAGTCCTGAATTTTTTTTTTTTTTCAGGCTTCTTTTCGCAATTGCATAAATTGCGTTCACAACTGCGAGGATCATTCTTCATTTGATTTCATTTCCGCAGTTCATATATGATTCATTTCATATATCATTCACACAATTGTCTTGGTTACCAAGCCATTATCGTATGGGATTGTAAACCTAATTTTTTTCAGTTCTTCTTATAGATCTTTGTTAATTGAATTTTATGACAAAATATCTGTTTGAGGAAGGAAATATTGCCTAGCAAGTTGTCACCCAGCTGTCTCGAAAATGCGATGCAAAGAGGAATCCTAAAATCTCTTGCTAATTTGTAAGGTTTTCAGGCAGGTTTTGGAGCCAGGGGTGCAAATTAGATGATGACATAGCAGTCCAATTTCCTTACATTTTTTTAGAGATCGATGGTGCAATTTTCGTTTCTTTGTAATTGGAGCCAGGAGTGTGAATTAGATAATGACGTAGCAGTCCAATTACCTTACATTATTTGGGAGATGGTGCAATTTTCTGAACCACTTTAGACTGAAAGATTTTAACCCAGACAAACAGATATACTCTCGGTTTAAGTAACATTTTAAGTTTTTGCTGGGTGATGGTAATGAAATCGGAGTGCGAGGTATTCCCTCCTCTTTTGATCATTTCCCAAATATTATTATTTTCCGACTATCCTCGGCTAAGGAGCCTGTTACCAGTGTATTGCGATATTGTTCAAGAAATGAACTAGCTTGCTGCTTTTATCACACACCAATTTACACTTCTGACTTGATATAGCTGATTAAAAAAAATTGATGAAGCCATTGAGGAGGATAGAAGAGAACAGGAGAGAAGGGAAGAGGAGAGAAGAAGAGAAGAGGAGAGAAGGGAAGAGGATCGTTTCCCTTACTTCTTTGTTCCCTTTTCATTTCGGGCCACATAGTTCCTTGAATGATATCTGCCAAAAATTGATTGAGATGCGTATCCAGGAAATCCGGATAAAGGTTTTTTTTTTCACATCCAGAAAAAATAAAAACACAAAGTTCACTGATGCTTGATAACTTGACTGATAAAATAACCGAGAGCAAAGTTTCAGATTTGTGGAATGTGATACATTAATCCAAAGTACAGACTTACGTGAGAACGACAAAGACGGATTTGCGGGCTTTCACAGGGATATAAATATTTAATTCTTTTTACTTCTCCTTACAACTGTAAGTATAATATATATAACTAAGTGAAGCACGATCGTCCGGGTGAGTGTAGTCCTGAGAAGGACTGTTTGTGGTGACATTGACTGACGTTTCGACAACCTGAGCGGAAGTCATCATCAGAGTCAAGTGATTGGAGTAACGTCAGGAGATGGTTTAAGTACTCTGGTCGTTGATGTGATTGGTCAACGAAGTCGTGATGTTATTGGTTTTCTGTCAGTTAAGCCGTGATGTTATTGGCTGTGAATATATAATATGTATTGTAAAGATATTGATAGTACTTACAGTAGTAACGAGAAATAGACTGTTTAAATACTCATATCCCAGTGAAATCCGTCTTTTCCATCTTCCAGTTTAGGATTGATTCAAGGGCGGACACTTGCAGTGTCACTGATTTTCGGGATGTAATACATCATGCAAAGTGCATACTTATTTGAGAACGAAAAAGACGGATTTCACGGATTTGACGGGGATATGAATATTTAATTATTTTTACTTCTCCTTACAACTGTAAGTATAATATATAATTATTGATAGTACTTACAGTAGTAAAGAGAAGTAGACTGTTTAAATATTCTTATCCCGTGAAATCCGTCTTTTCCGTCTTCCAGTTTAAGATTGATTCAAAGGTGGACACTTGCAGTTTCAGTGGCTTTTCGGGATGCAATGCATCAATCCGCAGTACAAACTTATGCGTGAACTTTCACGGATTTGACCGGGATATGAATATTTAATTATTTTTCTTATCTTTTCGTCTCTTATATGGCAAAACACATATAGACTTGGCCCGTTTAGGAGAAAAATGCAAATTCCACTACCTCCACGGCAATGTTTCACATTGACGTGTAAGCGTTATAATAATGAGCCTGTTGGTTGTTAATCACTTGACCCCTTGTTAGTTGTATTCATTAAGTGGGTTCATACAAAGCTTAGTAAGTATACCTCAAGGATACTTGAGGCGTACTTCAGATGTGAACGGGTCTAATATCAGCGTAAGTAGGCTACTTTGTAGCCTTGGAAACGCGTGTTCTTCAAAGCCGCCGAAGTACACTTTCGAGTCACGTTCAACCAGGCTTACCAGCTTACTTAAGCACTATCAAAACAAATTCAGGATATTAACGCCAATCATTTTCGCGTTTGGCGGAAATTTTGATGACACGCGATTCCAATCTCATCGTTTAGAGTTCGCACTCCTCGCTAAGAAAGAAAATTTAGCGCTGGATTTGCTACTAAATTACTGAACCAGTTTTGAAGACGAGGCCAGAGTTCTTTGTGGAGCGTTATGTTGACCGACTTGGCTCAAAATCAACAAGATCATCAGTTGTTGCAGTGTCTTCGTCTTACCCTAAACTTCTTCTCGACAACGAAAACGTGAAAGCCTGCTGTCGTTCAGGTAGAAAAAAGGATCGGCCAAGCTCGAGAGCCAATTTTGACGTTTCGAGGTCGCGTATTTCTATGAAAACAAGCCATTGCGTGGCTACTTTGACTGACAAAGGTGTGACTTGAAGTATACTTAGAATTTTAAATATGAACGCTTGTCAGCGTAAGTTAACGTACGTTATTTCAAGTACACTTGAGCTCTTCGCATACGTAAGGTCTACTTACTTAGCTAATGTGAAGCCATCTATTGTATTCACTTCGTGGCAAACCGGCTAATCACTGTTTATTTATTTTTTTTACCCAACTGAGAATGAAAAATGACAAACAACTAGCACCAATCGTTCTTGGTTTGAATGGATACCATTAAACGGCCGTTTAGATTCAGCCGAAAGTATCATGAAAATGTCGCATTGTATTTCATATAGTTTTCAGACTGCATGGGCATCTCAATTCTAATCAACACCGGCAGTAGTGAGCATTTGTCCGCAGGTGGAAGCTGTTATGAGCACGTGAAAGAGAACCCGAAAGGGATGAAACGCTGAGCGCCGGCATATAACATGAACATGAAAATTTCTCCCGATAGTGTGCATCACATTGTATTTGAAACAGTACCTCTAATGAGGCAATCGATTCTCAGAGACAGACCTTTTCGTGTGAAGCAAAAAGTGACAAAGGGCAATTCTTTAGGGGGTTCAAATATGTGTCATTTGATCAGATTTATGATTGTCGATCTCACAAGTGCTAACGACTATTTAAAGGGGAACTTTGGCTCTCATTTTATTCGTTTCGTGATGATCAAGGATCATCTGGACAATATTAATGTAGTGTTATAAGTGCAAAGTGTGTGTGGAACGTGAAAGAAAAAGACCTCTCAAAATACTGGAGGTGTATTTGCAGTAAGAGGGATTCGTGTGACGAAGCTATTTCAGGTTGGTTTGTGTTCATATTTTTCTCGAAATGTCCATCTTTCCGGTCTTTGAAACCTGTACTTTCTTCTTTCAGGTATACCCAATGCAACTTTCTTTTTCAGTGCTATCGGCACACAAGAAAGAAAGGGTAATATAAAAGAAGACGAAAATTGTGACAGCGACGACGAAAACGAAGAATATGATTCTGTGCCCAGCACACAATCTGAGCAATACCTTGACGGCTCTCCAACGCTTGTTAACAAATCGCTTTGGCCAGCGATCTCCTATTGGTTAGCATTGACAACGCCGAACGGTGCCCTGCAAACCCACTCGTCGTTCATAGGGCATTACTGGAATGTGGAATTAGTGTCAAAGCAAGTCAGGTATTACAAAATATATCCTTTAGGAGCTCTGTTAAGCAGGCATGGTTTGCAACTTGACAGTAAACTTTGTTTTACCTGAAATTTGTCTTACGGTCTCGAGCGTTATATCAAACGTTTTGGTCCAAGGAATTTTGTGCACTCCGACAATCAATTTATTACTTGAGTTGGAGGCTCATTGCAAATCGTAAGACATTTTGGATAAATGGGAAATGAGAGCAAAATTACAACAAGTCAGAGGACCGAGCAATTTCCTTGGTACAATTGAAAAGCAAGATGAGAGCTTGATCATTCCTTCTATATGTAAGTGATTTCACGGTTGCAATATTGAGTTATCATGCAAGCTATCTCCAAGCAGATTAAAGTTTACTGTTCTGAGTTTTGCTGATTCACAAAAAAACGTGTTCTGCAATATTTTAGCTGGAAAGCATGAAGGCCATGTGCAGTAACAGTGCGAACTCTGCATTCACAAACTTTTTAATCGTCTCAGAGTTCAGTTCTACGTATACCTCTATGAAGAAAAACAACAACAACAACAACAACACCAAAAGAAAAAAAAAAAGGGAATGAGTGGTCTTCAAAGGAGGACTTATTGTAAATGTGACTGCCAGGAATTTTTAGGGTGTACCTATAATGATAAATAGCTCTTTGACGGAAGTCTACTTTCCTAACTTTCAATGTTATAGGTCCAGTTTCAAGATGGAAAAGAATGCCCGGCCATTAACGGGCTGTATAAGGTCCTCAAAGACCACAAGAATCCATTTATGCAAGAACTCGTCGCGGCCAGCTATCAGTACAGCTACATAAAAGAATTCCGCAATTTTCTTGGTCCATCCCCCCGTCCACCCAAGAGTTAGAAAGTGGTGGAGGAGAGAACGTCGTGCGCGTCACTTTAGTCAATCCAAGGTTTCAGCTGACTTTGAGTAAAGCACTAGACAAGATGATTGAGGCGAAATTACATATTGACAAGTTTGGGTTTCATGTCCCCGATGCAGCAGCTTTGACTTCTGAGTATGAAGAAACGCGACTTTCGGACAAGCTCACAAACCTGATAAACGACATCACAATTGCCATGAAGAGGCTAGACTACGTGAGTTACCGAGGCAAAGTCTATAAAAGGAACAAAGTACACCTACTCCTTCAAATGCGAAGCAAGATCTTTCATCAACACTTTGGTAACGAACGAACAATTCAAATCCAGACTCGTCCAACACATGAGAAAAGTTATTGACCTGCTATCAGACCCATACTGTGAACTATTTCAGCCGCTTGTGATCGACTGTGACCTGATTGAAGTCAAAGGCAGTTGCCGTTGGTCTCTGGAGAAACGTGCTTTCGTTGAACACGCCATTGATGAAGGACAAATAGGCAAGGCGTCGCCCAGAGCTTTTTGCCCATACGATCCCCTGAAGGCTGCCAACCCGAAGTATTTCCGAGAGATTCTGGAGAACAGCTTGCCTACGCCCGAGATTGCCATTTTCTGTGAAGATTTCTTGAAACTATTAGACTACAGGAAGAAGCGACACAAGGACAAAGTACCTTGCTTGGTAGGCGACGCCAACAATGGGAAGACGAGTCTGTTCTTCCCAATCCAAGGACTCATCCACCACGGAAACATCGCAACCGTCACCAAACAGCGCGCCCTCAACAAGGCCATGATCACTCCGTCTACCGAGGTGATCTTCATCGATGAAGCAGACGAGAGTTGCTTGGATATAGCCGACTGGAAGGTTCTCACGCAAGGAGGATACACAGCCCACGATGTAAAATATCAAACCGCCCGAGCCTTCATCAACAAATGTCTAATGTTGATCACAGCTCAGCGCAAACTGGACTTCGGTCCCTTGTATCAACCGGCCATGGATAGGCGGCTCCGAACATATCAGTTTAAGAACCTGCCAAATCCCAAAAAGAAAGCGGCAGAATGGTTGAAAAGGCACGCTATGTACTGCCTCGTGTGGGCTGCTGAACAAGCCAAGTCGAACCCAGTTGCCAGTATCGAAAGCGAAGACGGTGGCGATTCCGACAGCGACGGCAGCACGCAGGAGGACGAGGAGGGTATTTGGACAGAAAACGAAAAGGGGGCTCTGCGATCACTGTCTTTATTGCGATATTGCAATCTTTAAAAACCTGGAGACAGGCAACGCCATGGACGAGTCGATTTCAAGGGATGCCACAGGTGCGGAGGACGTGACCGATTTGACATCGCCAGAGAACCTTGCGCTTTTGAGAGACAAGTCACGTCGCGATAGCCTGCGTCAGAGACAACTCCATCACATGGTCCATGAACAAGAACGAATTAGAGCCATGCAGCAAGAGTTCGCTAGGCAACGGCACCAGTCGAGAATAACGGCACTCAGGGACAGGGGAGTCCGTACCCAAAGTGCGGAGTTGTTGCCGATGGACCCGAACGCGGAGACGCCCACGCCCATTCTTAGAGAACTGGACAGATGCGTGGCAGAAGAAGAGCGCTGGAAAAACAAGGCGTCTCAAGAAATTCTGCGAGGTATTCGCGAATAACTGGGTACGAGAGACGGAGAAAGAGCTCGCCAACTGCGTGAAGATGTTGCACACGCCCTTAGACGACTCCAGTAGAGCCTCGATGGAAGCCCTGCTGGACCTCCTACAGGATAAGTTGAAGACCCATCACAAGAACCTCGGAACACTAGGTACTGAGGAAGCCTTAACTGAGAGACGACGAACCTGTGTCAAGATGGGTCTTCTTCAAGAGCGCCACGCCCACCTCGTCAAGTGTGTGCACGAGGCCTTGCCGTCCGCAGAAGAAGAATTGGGGGAGCCAACACAACAAGAATCCGGGGCGGAAATTATCCAAGAAGACGACGAAGCCGATATCTTTGTCACGCCGATTCCAAGTTGGGAGCTAAGCCATACAGCTTTCGAAAGAACGCGCACGCTCGGGGAACAGGGCAGCCCATCATGCCGAGGAAAGAGGCGGCAAACTGGTCTACTCGCGCGTAGATCGCACCAACACGTCTGCACCAACACGATCCTGAACTATTTTTCGAGTCAAGAATAGCTAAAACATAGTGGTAACCTTTTGTAATCACAGAATGACCGAACGAACGAAATGTCACTCTAGGCAACGAACATTAAAATGAACCTTTCGAGTGTTACTAGTTGAAGTGATAAATGTCGACTGCTGTGATTTTTTAAACTTATGTGCGTTCCAGTAATTCTGGTTGCCGTGCGTTATGAGCCCATTTCAACCAGCTTAGTCCCTTAGGATTTTTCACTAGAAAAAAAACTTAAGTTCAGCCCTCTTTTTTAAAGAATCTGCCAGCCTTCCTTTTCTGAAAACGAAAATCTGGGTCTCTTAAATAGCAGTCCATTGTCCAAATCCGTGCTTATCCATCCCTTTCTCGGGAAAATTGCCCTCGTCCGCCGTAAATTTCAACACCCGGCGATGACTTCTTTGGATTTGCAATCGGTTTGTCGGGGGTATCCCTCTTAGGGGGCACGCTTTTCGATTCTGCAGTTTCATCCAGTGCTCCATAACTTGAAGTTACATCGCTAAACCTCGCGCTCACCTCCTTATCCACCTCAGAGCCTTTGGTACCTTGTAGCTTTTGTAGAAACTCGTGAGCCTTTACAGCAACTTCGCGCGACCTTTGCTTCTGATAGTGAACTTTGGCGACGGCTGAGCTGTGTTTCTGATCTTCCGACAAAATCATTTGCTCTTTGCTAGTGAGCTGATTGAGGCTTTGCGTTTCGACGATTTGACGATAGCGCGTCGGGTGAATGTACTTTCCGATTGCGTCAAAGACTAGTTTACTCATGACGTCGCCCAATTTGCTGTGTTGACCTCCATTTCTCGTGACAAGAACGAATTCGCACTAGGGTTTTAGCAATGGCCTCACGAAATTGATGTAGCTATCGAGCACTTGCATGCTTGCATCGGTCAGAATCAAGGAGTCAAATCCGTATTTGCGGGCAGTTTTGAACTTTTTCTGGTCAATAAACCCCCGTCCTCCTTTGCTGCTCGAACCATGTCGACTGTCATGTGCTGATAAGTCATAGGGCGCGACCCCTTCACTTTTAATGAACAAGTACATCGACACGAATGTCGTGGCAAATGTTAAGTCTGATGGGTTCACTTGACCTGGATTGCTCTTGCACATCTTAACGGTGTTTTCGTAACGTGGCAAGTGAAATGTCACCACTTGCAGCAATTCCTCCATTGACCCAGTGACTCGAGCTTCTAATGTGTCGATATCAAGCTGTCGAGACCACTGCAGTCTCATCATTTTTGCAACTGTCTTTCGAGCTCTCTCAAGGTACAGTTCAGTCGCAGATAGGTTTCACAGAACTGCGAAAGATTTGGGGGGCACAGACTGTAGTCTACTACTTCAAACGTTTTTCTTCCTCTTCTTCACAACAAAATTTCA
>JAEMWC010000744.1:367500-444596 GCA_016490735.1 Pachyseris speciosa | reverse complement strand
ATTTTATTCACTGTCAGAGTATAAAAGACTAAAGCGGAAAGGATATGTAGGACGATTTATTTCTTTCTTGAAAACTTTCTTCTAGAGACTCCATATTTTAGAGATACCAATTAAATTATTAAATGAAAACACCAATTTGCCTGGGAACTTGGGATAGCAATATTTTTATTACGAGTCTTAACAATGTAAACAAAATAAAACACAACAAAAGGGTAATAGTTGTGAAAATTTGTCTGTATATACAATAATAAAATAATGAATGCAAGTCCATTTCAACATGAACTGTTCATACTTTGGGGATATTGTGTTCCACCAATGTCATATTTCTGAACTGAAACAATGTTTTTAAGTGCAGCCAACAATATTTGGCCTTTAAAAGCAACCTTTAATCACAATTTTAACTCTCAAAAAAAGAAAACTTTTATTCTAGAATGAAAAATAAAGTAGGAATTTTCTTCACACAAAAACTAGAGATATTTTTGAAGCCTTATTGCATTTTGTGCTTGAAAGAGAAATTGTCATTAAATTCATATCAATGCTTTTGTTGTTTCAAATGATAAGGCAGTTAGTCCAAGGAAATCAATGTTTCACGTCAATAATATAAAAGTTCCCATCAATATTGTGGTGATGTGGAAATTGTTTTGCATCCAGTCTTTTTCTTTTTTTGTGTAGCAATTGTCCTTGGTGCTGCCATGCGGCTCGAATTCTTGGAGTTGCGATTGAACTGCTTGTAGTTGGTGTACTTGTACTGATGGCCGGTCATGGGATCTACACATAGGTGTTATTTGGCTGTCTCTTTGTCTTGGTGGTGTAGCAGATGTGGATGCAGGGGATCTACTACTGCCATTCTGGATGTTCCTGCAGGCGTTTTGGGCGCAGACACTCTGACTGCCCACCCTAATCCATTCACAGGAGGGCTTCTTTCTGACGGCTGTGGATGCACTCTCCTTGGCAGCACATTTGCCCTTACTCTTGGAGACAAACTTTTTGAGGTATGCCTCATCCAATGCCTTCTTAACACTCTGGAGGGCACTTCTCTCACATGTCAACGTCTTCACTAAGTAACCATGGAGGCAGCTACCATTTTCATCCTCAGATACATCTGATTCGTCGGAGCTAGTGTAATCTGATGCTACGGTCCTTTTAATTGTTGCTTTTTTTCCCTCAGACAAGGGCAGGGTTTTCAATAAAGAATGTCTCCTCGTAATTTTCTAAAATAAATAAAAATAAAATATTTGTCAGCTTTAATAATAATAATAATAATAATAATAATAATAATAGTTTCTCTGCAAGGAGGCCAAAACCTGAGGAGGCATCATTGTATTCCATGTGTATACATACAAATTACCTACAGTAATATACCAGTAACATCTATATACCAGAAGAAATCTCAAGTTGGCTAAAACGCGCTCGATTGAGGTTCAGGAGTTGATGCCGTATCAAACATTTGAGTATGCTTGAGGTTGTGGGAATTGATGAGGTGCTTCAAATATATGCAGAATAGCAATTGTGAACACAGAAGCACATGGTTGTTTCATGTAAGTGAGGTTTTGACTTTTTAAGTTTTTTTTTTTTTAGTTTTTTTTATTTTTAAAGCAGAGTTCCAGCACTGGAAATTTGACCCAATGGAATTTCTTGTTGACACCCTGCCTTAAAAATCTTATCTGGAACCCTGAACTAAGCTTTGTTAGATGTTCGAGGCCTACAGCTGAATTTGAAGCCAGCTGTTGCGTGACCAGTCACTCAACAGTTCAAGAAACCTAGTTAGTCAGTTTGTAGCTCGATTAGTACATTTTGTATTACTGTTTACTTATGTTCATACCATTGTTGCTTGTAGGCGGGATGTGAACTACCAAATTTGCTGGGTCATGAAGCTAACCTTGCAGGGTTTTGACCCGAGATCCCCTCTTATCTGGAACCCATGACCTCTGCGATCAAATAAATGATTTTCATATATTCACTCTCAAATAATAATAAAAATTATTATTATTATTATTATGATAGTTTTCATTCTTATGGTCCTTTTCAAAGTTATTTCTATGTTATGTTAAATGTTTCAAAGGTTTCCAAGTTTAAAAACTTTCTTAGAACAATAAAAATGGCAGCAAAAATAAATCCTTTCTACAGGTGGATAACCTAAGTTGCAGATGTAAACTTACCCGTTAATAACATCTGAAGCAGCACCAAATTCCTTGTTCTGAATTGTTATATGTACCAGAATTTGAGTATGTGCTGTGATTGGCCCTTCAAAGAAAGACTTCTGTTGACAGACCAATCATAGCAGAAACTGAAATTTTGGTACACAGAACAAGGAATTTGGTGCTGCATCACAGACATTACTAACCAGGGTTAGCTTACATTTGCAATGCAGGCTGCAATTGGAAAGAAATAAATTTCAAACTCCACATAACAATGGAACCACAAAGGTCGAAGAGCCAGACTATTTCCAGGTTTCTCAATTGTAGTTATTGACCGATTTCTCCCTCCCAGGACAGCTACATGTAAATTGCTGCTATATTTTATTAAAACAACCATGGTAATAAATTATTGCCAATTTTCTTCATTTTCAAATCTTATGCCCTCTGTTCATATGTAAAAATGACAAAAATACGAAATGTCCAGGGTAACACTTTTCAAAACAGAATATGATTTAGCAACTTACATCACGCATTCTCCCCTGCCTTCTGCAAATGATTCCATGTTCTTCTTCCTTACCTTTTTCAGTTCTGGCCAAGGCATTGGTTAAACTCTTGAAGTATGTGGCAGCAGCACCTTGAAAAAGAAAATTAGTCATCCTGGGTTTATGAAAATACCATAAAAAGCAGGAGCTGAGTCACTGGGCCACTTGAGACCATCAGTAGTTGCATGTATATCAATGTAAGTCACTAAGAACATATTGTTTCCAAAAGATATGTGTGATGGAAGACCAGTTATTTATTTATTTTTTTTTTTCATTTTCAAGTTTCCCCAATTACCCATCCTTAGATTCACTAATAATATGAGGAGAACCAGTAAAGGAAGTGATCTATGAAAAGAAAAAATAGGGATACCATCCACTGGTTGGTTTCCAGTCCTCTTTTACTGTTTTTATATTACCGGTATATACACCCTGTACATTTTTGTTCATGTTACCATGTTTTGGAGAAGTGAAGTTATGTTTATTTCAAACCAAAATGAATAAGGCAAAATATTCCAAGCTCAAAGTTGACACTAAAGCATTACATAAAATCTTGTCTGAAACACAGAGTTCCACTTGATTAAATATGCTTAATACTGACATACTTTTCATTTCTGCTGGAGACCAAGGACAGTTGTCAGCTCCACCTTGATCAGCCACCACTGCTTCAATGACTGCTTTCGTCACATTTTCATTGTCTTGTGAAGAAACACTGGATAAAAGAAAGATAATGCAAAATGTAAATAGAGCAATCAAACTCATTAAAAAGAAAGAACATGAAACCTACACATTGAGACAGTACCAGGTGTCAAACCAAACTTCTAAACTGTCCAGCTTCCAGTGTGGTTATAAATTTTGGGGCAAGACAAAAAGATACAAAAGTTTCACTCTGATAACAATGAATTTTACCTCTCAGACAAAATAAATCCAGCAAAGCCTTCTCCTCCTTTCATGACTTTATACATCTTCCTGAAGTCTTGCTGTGGTCAGAAATAGGAAATAAAGTGGGAAATTTGACATATTATCTAGCCAATTCAACATACATGTATCTAAGATGGAATACAGCAAATAACCTGCCAAATCAGGTTTCACCTTAAATGGTTCAGATTACAAGCCGCTATCATCCCGAAATTGTTGAAAATTTAAAGCAGACAGAAAGTGTAAAGGATAAAAAGGCTCTGAATTATTTTGAACAGTATCATTTTGAATGCCACCTTTAGCAAATTACACTTTCATGCAGATTTTCCCACACCCAATATCAGATTTCCAGCACTGGCGGGACAACATTTCGACCCGGGCTGAAACTCACCAAATAATTGGCAATCAAGAATAAATGACCACTTGTAATTTTTTCAGAAAGTAACTAAATTGTGAGCACAATTTATGGTCTTTGAAAAATTTACCTGTCCTCATTCACGTAATGCAATGATTTACACAAATATTTAAGTCCTGGCTAAACGATCAAACATTTTCATCCAACATCATGTTCATCAAACATACATATAACGATGGGTGGCTAAATGCACAAACAATGTTAGACCAAACACCAGACAAAGTGAGTCCACAGATCGATTTTTTGCATAGTATCGCTGAAATTTGGACGTTATGTGGTTCATTTGCAGCCTAGTCCCTAGGCATTCCCTCTTGCCCTTCCCCCCTTAACTTTGTGGAATAACCTTTTTAGTCAGTTATTTTGCGTTGCTTTTCCATTCAAAGGTCTGTCGTGTTCATAGTTATTTAAAAAGTTACATGTACTTTGCTGCACATTTTTTATCGTGAGCAGAATTTTTGTAGATTCAGACGAGTGCGATGTGGAGCTTGCCACCCATTCCTTTGTGCAGCATCCTCAAAGGTAAATTATGCCATTATTGTAATGTAGGATCTTGTGCATATTTCAGTGTTGTTTATGGTGGATCTGGCAGCATTTACTAGGTTTCTCGGCGAGTCTCTCGCTGATGTTACCGCTGACAGTTGGGTTTGACTGAGCCAAGGATGCCTGGGAACTAGGCTGGTTCAATTGGTTGCTTTTTACCAGCTGTGCACGCTTTATTAGTTGAGGTGGCTAAACAATCAAACATTTGTTCATAACACGAAATGTTGGATGAAAATGTTTGATCTAGATCAAACATGGAAATCCATTTAAATGCAATGTTGAGAGAGGTGGCTAAATGGTCAAACATGCTCATGGAACACGATGTTGGATGAAAATGTTTGAACATTTAGCGGGGAATTTATAGAGGCTGTGCATAGCTGTTCTTGTGTCCCCAGGGACATGAGGGACCTTTTGCTGTAAATGCCAGTCGAGTAGCCATTACTTACTAAAATTGAAAGGCCTATTCTTACACACATATTAAGGGCTGTTCAGGTTATAAATTGTCAAGAATAGCCGCTTTTCTTCCTTAATCACAACAGCTTTTGATACCTTTGACACATAGTTCTTAAAGGAGCTATGTCATGGTGATTTTTATGGCTTGGAAGTCAAAATAAAACCAAGCACTGTCATGTCCCATTACTCATAACCGAAATGCCCCTAGAACCACCCAAAGAAAGATACATGTATAAAGGCATTTTGCCAAAGGTGAAGCAAACCATGTTCTGTATTTCCCTACTTTTCCAAAACCTATGAGGAAACTTTGCCCTATTTTTTCAAGTTGCAGTCCATTTCAATCCTTGCCACCCTCAGCCAAAGATGCTTATTTATGGTTTTACTAAATTGGTAAAATAATTTAAACAAAACTGAACCATTATTTTTTAGTTTTCATTGCTTCCAATATCTTCTCCAGCTTTTCAAAGTAAGACTAAAAACTCGTGACATAGCTCCTTTAAACAACGCAATGGCGTGTTCTGGCGTTAAGTGCAGACCTGCTGTAACACAAAAAGAATCCCAACGAACAGATGATTTGCAAAAAGATCAGCTTTCAGCTGAATACAATGAGAGGAAGGATTGACTGCTTAATTATGAAACAGTAATGGTCTGATGGTGGCGGTGACATTTGATCCGGTGCACGTGTAAACACAACGAAGGCGGCCGCCAGCGAAAGTTAAATGTCACACATTCAAGAGCTTTGTTTTCTGATAGTACATATAGTTTAAACTAGTAAGTGATCAGAATGCTAAAAATATACTGACGCGACACTGTTGCGGACAGCGACCTTTTTCTTTTTTTTCCTGCTTACTGCACTGTTTCCCGATGTGTCCTCGTCGAGTTTCGCCGAGACTCGCTGCAACAGCCTTGCTTGTTCTGCGTCATGCGTTTCAATCATCTCCCGAAGACGACGGTTTTCATTTACGACGTTTTCAAGCAATCTGATAAATCGATCATTTGAGCTGACTGGAAGCTCTTCCTCCATTTTAAAATCCAAATCTTTCCAGTATTTCTGTCAACAGAGCTTCAACAGAGTGCTTTGGAAAGGACTGCAGTGAGAAGACACCAAAAAATGGCGCCAATGATTCTCTCACCTTAATATATATATTTAGCCAAGCCTAAAAGCGGAGCTCCAAAAGCAATCTTTTTCTACTGGCATTTACATATAGTCTGCTTGTCATATCACCCATCTGACCTCACTCAAGCTACAGACCCAATGCTGTAAAAAATAGTATGGAAAGGTGATCTGAGCCAGTGGCACAGTGGATTTGGACCCTCCAGTCCAGATCTGCTTGTGGATCAGATTTGGACCCCCTAGTCCAGAACTGCTAGCAGATATGAACCCCTTTTACGGATTTGGGCCCCCAACCCCCACCCCATCCCCCCCCCCCCCTAAAACTCTCCTTAAGACAAGCGTTCTATTGAGTAAGGTAATAAAAATTCCTTTGCAAATTGAGTTTGGAGATGTTAAAAAGCAAAATAAAAATATTGAGGTAGGTTTTTTTTGCATCTTGCTAGTTTGCATCTATAAATTTTTAAAACAAAACATTTATTAACATCTTAGAGCAATACCTAAGGACAGGTCTGTTTCCCCGTTCAACTGTAGGCGACTTAGTTATGGTTTAGAGCCACTAGAAATTGGTGAATGGTGAATGCTATTGAATGGTGAATGCTATTTTGAATCAGTATCCGACATCAGATATATAGTGATTCAGATCATCACTTCATAATGAATGCAATTTCAGTTATCCAAAGCCTCCCATGAGACAGTTGGAAATCAGAAATTGTGTATCCTCTGGATATATGTATGCCTCAAACAAATTATGAGAGAAAGATACATGGAAGTCAATAAAAATATTTAGATGATATGCATTAAGACCAAGATATTTCTTTTGATCAGTTACTTCTTGACCTTACTATCCCAAAAAACTTCTTGCTGCTCTTCTGGTCAGCCAAGTACAAGACTAAGCAACTTGATAATAGAATATTGGGCATTTGGTTGATATCACTATCAAGGTAATTAACAATGTAGTATGAGGATTTAAGGTAATGATTCACCAAAGCAAAAGTGCTGGAAATCCGTGTTAGCCATCTTAACTTGATTTTCTATTTTGCAAGAAAGGTAAGGACTAGTCTCACATTTCTCCATGTACATTTGAAATTGCACAACATACTTCATCAAACATCAAAAATCCCATTAAACATTAGTGCCAAATGTCATCCAAACATACCACAAGATTGGTGTGACCAGCTATGAATAAAATTAATTGAAAGACTGCATGCAGGAGAAGGAAGTACATTGATGAAAAAGAGCTTACTTTAAGTTTAATTTTACGTTTTAAGTTTAATAATTCTTTTTCATGCGAATACATCTAAGTTGATACAAAATAAAAAAAGTCCATGACTGGAGAATAATTGGGAGAAAGTAAATTCCCATACAAAGAATATACAGTCATAACCCACGTATAAGAACCTGGGTTTTAAGAACCTGTTAGGCTAAAGTTTTAATCAGTTTAAGCCCCCTCCACATAAGAACCTATTAAGGCTAAAATTTTAAGTTAGGTTCTTATCAGTGGGGTTGCTGTAAAAGTGTAAAGGTAGAAACTGCTGAATGAGTTTCTTTGTTATGTTTTGTTAAGGACATATACAGTACCTGCACTGAACTGCCTATAGGCATTTCTCTATGGTACAAATAAATGATTTATACTGTATTATGAGATGATATTTATTATATATATAGTATAATCAGATAAAATTCATATGAAAATATAAGAACCTATTTTAAATAAAACACAATTTTTTTTATGTTGATATTTTTAATTGCTCAGCTACTTAAACAAAAGCCTTTGAGGCTAGTAACATATCAACGCTATTTTATTTGAAAACAACCATATGCTGCAAGATCTGGAGGGGAGGGTACTACTTTATGGCCAGTACTTAGATTCAAGGTTGAAGTTGCATGAAAGCCAGCTTGAGGGGGTGGTGATTTTAAAAACTAGACAATAGAGGTCGAGTTGGAGCCACTAGTGACAGCCAGAACTCGATGATCATCTCATCTAGGGTAATTGAGTTTGATACTGTGGCTTGTCACGTGACCTGGCCAACTGCAAACCCAGGAGATAACGTTAAGTGAAGCCTGGCCCTGCTAAGTTATCCACCCCCCTAGAAATTGTTTTAACTGTAGAATCTTAACTCTGACCCTGGATTTAAACTATCACCAACCATGACTTTCACTGGATAGTGTCAAAAGGACCGGTCACGTGACCTCTATGTTTCTTTGTTAAGAACCTTGGTAGCCTAAATTTGCTTTAAGTACCATTTATATAAGAACCTATTTAGGCTAAATTGGAAAATTCAGGTTCTTATACGTGGGCTATTACTGTATTACACATTCTAAAAACTAAGACGTGAAATTTAAACGTGGCCCAAAGCTAACCTAATCAAATTAAATCGAATACTTGTCTCTTACAAGTGATTGACACTAAAAATAAAGAAGTAAAATTGAAATACAATCCAAAGCTAACCTAATTAAATTACATACTTGTCACTCACAAGCTACATCTGATTTAAAATTGACACAAATAATGTAACAGACAGGACTTAAAACTGCTTAAAGAAGGTGCATGCATGATGTTCGATGGAACACCATTCCAGTCTGGTATGTAGCGATTATAAAAAGAAAAGCTGAAGGCCATATATATATATATATATATATATATATATATATATATATATATATATATATATATTTAGCTAGCCCAAGCCTAGAATTGGAGCTGCACACTCTCACCGAGCAACTTCGCATGGCTTTATTTGGGCCAGTTTATTTATGTCCAAAACAATTGAGCAGCAGCAGGGAAAACGAAGAGTTTTTGATAGCAAACGTTTGCAAAAAAAAAAAAAAAAAAAACAGACATTCGTGAGTCCTAACTACTTTCAGATGAAAGCGCAATGGAATTCAAAGCGGATAAAAAAATACACTACAAGCGAAAAAAGTACGATGCGAGTGTTTTGCTCGAAGGAGAAGGTGGAGAAATTAAACAAGACTAGCTTGTAATAAAAAATAGCTTGTACTGATTAATCTAGAAAAATCGGTATTTATTTTGACATAAATGCCCGTAGAAAAGACAATAAAGGGTAAAAACTGATCGTTAAGAGCAGTCAACAGGAATTGACCGCGGTTCAAAAACAACAGAACAACAAACATAAGTATTACAAGAAAACAAAGCACAATACGAATAACATTTCTTCGAAGATTCTTGGAGAAGGTGGAGAAATTAGACAAGTAACAAAAATTGCTTAGCAATTTTGACATAAATGTCCGTAGAAAAGACAAAAAAGAGGTCCACACCTGATCGTTTAGAGCAGTCAACAGGAATCACTGAGGCAGCAATCACTCGGAACGCGACAGAGCTGAATAATAGCGCCATTTCCCACAAAATCTTTCCTTGGCTGACACAAAACGCTAAAGAGCTTTGATAGTTTTACTGGTACTTCCCATGTCTTCCGAAGAACCTTCTTCAATTAATGATTCTCAGTGGCAAAGCGTCACCAAGTTAACGAAGAAAGCGCTTGCCAAACCACACCAGCATTTCTCTCGCAGACCTGTTCATTATAAAAATTATCAAAGGCAGCCCAGCCAGTCAACCCATTTCGGTGTTTTTAACATCCAAACGCTGATTCTTACCGGTTCAAACAAATTAAGAGGACATGTTTATAGACGGCGAAACTTAATATTGTTGTTTACAGGCCGCTTTCGACGAAGATCTCTAAAACGTTTTTCAAATGACGAGTGAAGCGCGCTGGTCTTTGACATTTTTGACAGCATTTTGACAACTTTATGTCAGATTTTGAGACGTGCACACGCATTTGATCGGCTTTTTCTTTTTTTACTCGAGCTTGAGTTTCCGCCTTTAATGCTTAATTTTACGAGGACTCATTGTGATTACGTGTTATTAAGATAAGGGCAAACGTTTCTTAACGCTGTTGAGGTACCAAGGTCGTAAAACAGTCAGCCAAGCCGAGTAAAAACACTCGTTCGCTTGCAAAGAAAACAACGTAACAAAACAAACAAACAATTCAACTACTTCTTTGCGTCCAAAACGAGTAAGATGATTGTTATTTATATCCATTCGAGAGAAAAAGACAAGTTTCATTCCTGAACAAAAGTAACAACGATTAAACCAAATGTTGAGCTTCTATTTATTTAATTTACCTCACTGTCCTGCGCTGTGTTGTAGAGGTTTCTACCACTTGAAAATACGTAAGCTTCAGTAAAGTGAAAACAAGCATCCGCAAAAATAGCAAACGATTTGTCCAAAGAAAGAGCTTCTTCCACAGAGTTTGGGCTACTCATTCCTCCCATTAATACCGGTGAACTGTTAAGTAGAAAACGGTAAGAAACAAGCAAGGCTGGTTACACGGCTAGGAATATATATTTAAACGAATATTTCGGGAGGCACAGCCTTCCTTCATCAGGGTGTTACATATTATGACCCTAAGATGAAACGACGTTACAGTTTTAAAAAAGGTTGTACATGTAACATGATATTATAATAAAGGTAAACAATACAACGTAAAATAAAAAAACGTTACAGTTTGAAAATTTGAAAAAAACGTAACAAGAAAACAAAAAGATAGGTATTATATTTCTTCTTTTCTGTTGATACCTAACGGTTCAAGAGTTTGACCTCTATCAATTAGATATGCTTCTCTGGCTCTTCGTACACCGTCACGATTAGATTTGGACAGTTCTAGTGGAATTACTTACATGTCAGAAGCGCTGTGACCGTTAGAGAGAAAATGTTCTGATACTGCAGTGGGTTTAGAGCTGTTGGTTTGTTTGTCGACTGTTCTACGATGTTCGTTGAAACGGTCCTTAAGTCGTCGTTTAGTTTCGCCTATGTATTGTTTGTGACAGTGATTGCATTGTACCATGTATATGACATTTCTGGAATTACAGTCAATGTGATGTTTGATAAATAAATCTAGTTTCGCCGGTGGAATGAAAAGTATAGGTTGTAAGTCCATCAGTTATGTAGTTGCATGTTAAACAGTTGTGGCCACAGCGAAAGGCACCAAGGGGTTGATTATTTTTAGCAGGTTTACGTAGTTTAGCACTGACCAATAGATCGTTAAGATTGTTAGAACGTCGGAAAGCAACAAGAGGGGCGGCCTTGAAAACGTCAACGCAGCGGGGAGATGAAGATAAAATGTTGAAGTGTTTGTGAATAATAGATGATACGGAGCGAATAGCTGGATTGTATGTTATGACAAGGGGTACACGTGTAGGCTGTAATTCCAAAAATTGTAATTCCAAAAATGTCATATACATGGTACAATGCAATCACTGTCACAAACAATACATAGGCGAAACTAAACGACGACTTAAGGACCGTTTCAACGAACATCGTAGAACAGTCGACAAACAAACCAACAGCTCTAAACCCACTGCAGTATCAGAACATTTTCTCTCTAACGGTCACAGCGCTTCTGACATGCAAGTTATTCCACTAGAACTGTCCAAATCTAATCGTGACGGTGTACGAAGAGCCAGAGAAGCATATCCAATTGATAGAGGTCAAACTCTTGAACCGTTAGGTATCAACAGAAAAGAAGAAATATAATACCTATCTTTTTGTTTTCTTGTTACGTTTTTTTCAAATTTTCAAACTGTAACGTTTTTTTATTTTACGTTGTATTGTTTACCTTTATTATAATATCATGTTACATGTACAACTTTTCTTGGTGAGATGCAAGATGCCGTGGTGAAGTATAAGCCCTTGAAGCGTTGAATTATACTGTTTTCAACCGCACAATCGATCCAAGTTTTCCTGAGAAAAATCTTTCGTCCTTCCTTTCATCAGTTAAAAATTCACCTTCCGGAGTATCTTTTAACAAGTTCTTGATTTTTATGCGAAAGACAAACTTCGATCGAAGAAGATGAAGTTGTTTTGCTCAAAATAAAGAAACCAACTGGGAATGTGAAATTACGAGCCGCAGAAAGCGCGCGAAAAATTTAAAAGCCTCGATTTGGTTTGGGTGTCCCACACCTGGCTTGAGCCTGCGATCCAATCGAAAGCAAGTACCCGGTCAGCGGTCAACTTCAAAAAACAGCTGACCTCGATGAGGTCTTAACTTGAGCCCGCGATATGGTCACGTGACACTGGTCAGCAGATACCTTGTTTTGACAGGTGTCAATTGGCTATAAGATGGATGTCCAGTATCAAAGACTTACGCTGTAAAGTAGCTGGTCAGCTGGGCCAGGTGGAGTATATCCATGTTGGATTATTATGATTATTATTAGGATATTATTAATTATTGGGCAACTCCGTCGTCGTCGTGCGTACGCGCCCACGAGCAATACCGCTAGCCATTTTTACCATGAGAAAAGCAGTTGACGGGTTTCTATAGGTATGGTGCTCCGCCGGAGCTCCGCTATGATTGGCTTCTTATGATTTCAAACTTTCTGATTGGACAAGCGTTCATAGGTACTTCATGTATGCGGGTATCCTTGTGATGCAGAATATGTCAAGAGAGAAAAGCAAGAGACGACCAAGCGTGAGAATGTTTTCGAGAAAGCGATCCCGCTCAAGAAAACAGAATAGGATTTTCTGTGGCCATTGTTACGAATATTTATCAAAGTCAGCTTTTTGGAAACACCGCAGGTCCTATTATGATGTGCAAAATGAACAATGGATAACTGGTGTAAATAGTGCGGAATCAGAGAATGAACAAGATGCAAAGAGAGCGAGGCATATCGCTACTGGCCATGCAGAGGAAAGCCCTCTTTATTCTTCAGGGGAAGAGGAGCTTGAGGAAGCTGCATTGCATGGATTTGGAGGTACTGACTGACTGAACATTTTGCGGGGGGGGGGAAGAAAGTTCCATTGAACCACAAAGTATTACATTGCCAGGACAATTACGGTATTAATCTGTAAATCATTTAGCTTACACCTATTATTTGTTTTCCACATTGGAAACAAATAAAGTAAAAGGTTTCACTATTGCTCTGTATTTCGGTGTCTGTTGTTGTTTCGTCTTTTGTATATTGAAACTGACTATATGAAAGTGAAGTTAATATCAATCCATAGGTGAAAATTGTTTTGGGAGAGAAACAGACTTTTCCTGAAGGCGTAAAATGTAAAAGCACCATGAAAAAATACAATACGAATTCGAAAAATTACATTAGTATACGGAATAGGGGCAGATAAATTTTCTTCAGGCCAAGTTTGTGTGGAAGTGACCTTTCACAAGGTACACGGTATCAAAATGTAATACGTAGCATTACACTGCCTTTATTCCACAGCATAAATCTCTGGCAAGCTTTATGCTAGGTAAAAACCTAATTTAAGCTGAACAGCTTAAAGTGCAACTTTACACCATCTTTAAGCTGCAGTAGTAAAAAGCATAAACTTGGTGGACAACCTTTACGGCAACTTTACACCACCTTTACGCTTAGAAGCATAAATGTAACTTTATTAACATTTAAGAAGATATAATTTGTGGCGTAAAGTTGGTTAACCTACTTTAAGGAGATTTAAGCCAACATTAATTTGTCGTAAATCTCCTTTTTCGTGCTGTGAATACTTCTTTTCAGTTTTTTTCTTTTCTCCACATCTCCTCCCTACTCAAAAATGCAATAGTTCCTACCTAAAATTGCTGCATGTCCTCGAGTTTTATTTTCACTCTTTCAATTCCACACTCCAGATACCCAAATAAATGGTTTGTCCAAGTCTTCCTTTCCGATGGTCACAAGAAATATAAAAGGGAAAAGTACCGGTATCTTTGCAAATAATTATCTTGTGGAATAGACTTCTGTGTTGCGGGAAGGCTATTTATGGCGCTTCTTGGCAGTTGTAGCTTCATGAAGTTGTCACATAGCACCAGGAAGTAGTCTCTCTCACAGTTTTCCAACCTTCTTGCTTTTCACCAAAGAGCACTGATATACAATAATATGGTAGCAGTGCAGGGACGAAAGCACCGACAGTCTTTTTCCGCAGGAAAATTCACTTGTTCCTCTGCTGGAAGCCCATATTGCTTCGTCACCTGCACTTACTGTCGCAATTTCGCTGTCAAACGTGAAAAAAGGCAGAACTTGCCATAGAGACAGAAACTCCGTGGTAGAGAACAGTATTTCTCTATCTGAGCCAAGGGGTCGCCGCACTAATAACATTTCAACTGATGCGTGTTGTTTTTTCGCAACACCTTTGGAACCCTTACCTTGTTTAGTAGCCTGTTCGAGGCTCTCAGATATTTGGGGCGAGCGCACGAGAACAAGCGAAGAAAATTTAGGAATACCTGTCCTGTGGTGGGCAACGCCATCGATCTTGTTTTCAAACAATAGCGCTGATATCTAGTCCTGAAAATGAGCTAACGGTGATTCATGACCTGCAATGCTAAATAAATGCAGATAAACGTTTTCGATTTCGGATTTTTAAATACTCGACGATAGTCTTGTAACCACACCCTGTTAGGATAGATGCAGGCGAACCCTGATTAGGACAGACTCGCTTGAAATTGTATAACCTGTATAAGACAAATGGATTAAAAACCATACACCCTATCCAGCGGCACGTCGTCGTATAGGCCATATATATACGCCCTCAAATGAGTAAAGGGGATTAGTTTCTAAAGAAACTGTGGTGCTGCGTCGGTGGGGGAGTGAAACACGAAAATTTGGTTTGTCTATGTAGTGATGACTCTGATTTTTCCAACAAATCGGAGGAAATGTGCCATTTTTTCGAGAAACGTGGCTATCCTGATTCTGTGGTTCAATCGGGCCATCACCGCGCTCAGCAGATTGATCAACAGTCAGCACTACAGACGTCATAAAAGGAAAAGAATGACAGAATTCCATTTACACTCACATTTCACCCGCATAATAACCCAGTTAAAGCCATCATTCTTAATAACTTTAAGATACTGCAAAATGATCCAGAAACTGCTAGAATCTTTTCGGAACCACCGCTGATTTCATTCAAACGCGACAAAAGCGCATTCAAAACAACTGAACAACCTGGCACTTTTAAATGCGCGCGCTCGCGATGTAAAACTTGTCCTTTCATTCAAAACACTGACAAAATATCGGGACCTAAGCGATCTGTTAAGATCATTGATCGTTTCACGTGTACCTCCGCGAATGTTACCTATTGCATAACCTGCACATTATGCAAAAAGTTATACATCGACGAAACAGGAAGACGACTAGGTGACCGATTCCGAGAACATCTTCGTGATGTTGAGAAAGATGACAAAGACGCATCCAAACCTTTCGCTCGGCATTTTAATCTCCCTAACCATTTCAAACAACACATGTCGATCTCCGGCCTTTCCCTACATCAAGGTACCACGGAAAGCAAAAACTGATCTTTCAAATTGGCACTCTTAATCCCTACGGTATCAACGAGCGCTTTTCATTCAATTAATTTATTCCTGTTTTTCACCTTACCATGCTACCACCAATAGCGTAGCTCCATTTTCTGTATATAAACCATACAGAACCCACAATTCCTTGATTCGCTCCGACGAAGGGCTAACGCTCGAAACGTCAGCTAATCGAATCCCTGTACGGTGGTCAATTTACATTATCAACTCCGTTGATAAACCAAATTTTCGTATATTAACACCCCCAGCCGCGTTCCCAGGGCGCTTTTCTCTTCAAAGGTGAAGGGATACGCTTCCTGGAGACGACGTTGTCACCCCGGCCCCGTGCCCCTAGCCTCCCGGCGGCCACTCCCTTTATTGATGTAAAAGGGTATGTGCCGCCAGAAAGGGTATGGTTTTTCTGGTCATGAATCTTTATACAATTTCACTATTTAACGTCATGAACATAAAACCTTCAGGGACCCAATGCCTTAAATAGGGTATGAACGCTGGTGGCGCGGAGTCTGCATGTTCCGGAACCAACAATGTTTTTAAAAAAAAGTCGAATTCTATAATGCTTTTAGCATGCTCCCTTTTCTCAAACAAGGTATCCAAAATGAGCAGATCTTAAACAGGGGCAGGATTTGACGGCATCGGCGGCACACTCGAGCAACATATGTCTCTGGAGACAGAAGAAAACTGTCTCACAAGATTCATCCCATGATGGAATTTTCCAAACTGAACTATGCCTCCTATGGAGAGTGCAGGTCTTCCTCCATCTGTCCAAGTCACTACCGTCGTCAGTTCTTCCAGTACTACCACCCCAGTAAAGTAAGCAACCCCGTTCCCAGGACTTTTTCCCTCACTTGGGAAAAAGAGAAAAAAGCCCTGGGAACGAGGTTGCCCAGTAAGGAGGGCTGGGCGTTAAAAGAAACCAAGAGGCCCTGAAGCCGGGGCCGTAAGGCTTCGTGAAAATCAGAAGTGTTATCTTGTGGAGAACCTTATCATTGGCCAGACCACCGGAAGGTAACTGCATAGTCGCCAATGAAATGCGGCAAGCACACGGGACTCCGATGGCGAGAGACTTTGAACAGCTCACTGCCACGGAATTTCTATTTCCCCAACAAGATTCGTCTCATCTTACAGTTTTCGCCACGAAACTGCGACAGTAAGTGCTGGTGAGGAAAGATGCGCTTGAAGCAGAGGAGCAAGTGAATATCTCTGCGGCAAACGACAGTGGTTTTTCGTACATCAGCCACCCAATTCTTGTAGATCCGCATATCCGGTACTCGCTATGCTCTTTGGTAAAAAGCCAAGAAGGTTAGAAAACTGTGGGAGGGACTACTTCCGGGGCTATGTGCCGAGTCCAACGTTTCGAGAGAAAGAGTCATAAATAGCCCTCCCGCAGGAACTAGTAGTCCTCCTCATTCGTTAACATAAAAGGCCCTTATATTAATTGTTTGCATAGATACTGTTAAATTTCCCTGTTTTATTTTCTGTGACCTTCGAAACGAAAGCCTTGAACTTTAGGACAAAACATTTATTTGGGTATCTGGAGTATGGAATCGAAAGAGTGAACATGCCGCAATTTTAGGTAGGACCGCATTGCATTTTTTGAGCAGGGAGGGGAGATGGAGGTGGGTAAACAATTTTCTGAGAAGAAGTATTTTTGTCAACTTTGCTTTTAATAAGAATACTTTTTATTATATCTACTTACTTCATTGTACAGACTTTTCTTGCAACCACATACAGGGATATCTTCATTCCACCGCTACCCTACCCCATTGACTTCGCTAGTCCACAGCCCCTCCCAGCTGGTAACCAAAATTATACGAAGAAAATGCGAGCAAACATAACGCTATTCGAGCTAAAATAGAAACATTCGTTTGCTTGGTATGGAAAGATACGCACGTCATCAAATAGAATCACTGGAGTCACAGTGAATAAGTTTCAAATCGCTGGATCTTCATGGAATTTGCCAAAGTTTCCCTAAAAAACGTAAAGAGCAACTAGCGATCTCCATGCGATAATTATAAAATGGGACGACATTCGATTGAACACCTGATTATTACGCATCTCTTCCTAACGTGGTTTCCTTGACTGGACATGTGTATAAGGCAATTTTAAAAGGTAAGATATTTTTATAGTCTTTTTATTTGAGCTGTTCGACTCGACCGCAGTTGCAAAGTTCAAATGAAAATATTATCGCTTATCCAACAGCATTGTTTTTGTCAATCCTTTGGTCAACGTCAGGCAATTACATGTAACAAATTTCTCTGTACAGGCAAAGTAAAGCAACGTTTCTTTAACCGAAGATGGTAGCCAAGTAGGAATTCAAGATATCATAACATCATAACTTTACAAAGGTGATAGTTCGAGGAAAGAGGCAGTTCAGAACGAGCGCGTACGTAATCAAAGGGGTGTCTAGAAAACGAAGACCGAAGACCGAAGACCTGAAGACGCATTGTTCGTTTTCTAGGGGGTCTTCGTTTTCTAGGGGTCTTCGGTCTTCGGTCTTCGTTTTCTAGACACCCGTAATCAAAGTCACTTGGAAATTGCCGTGTTAATCAGCGTCGAGTTACATAATTTCATCACCTGCTCTGACCTTGTTAAAATTTATGTTGAAGGTTATCACTCTCAGACAGATTGAAAACAGTAAGCTCAGAATTGTACTGTAACACTTAGGCCTTCAGAATAGCGAGTTAAGGTTTCCATCGGCAGAGTTTTAGTTCTTGACGAAGATCTGGTTCGAAGAAGGCAAGGTTCATGTTGATTTCAAGAATGGCGGGGATGCAAAACTTGACTTCACGTTTCTGTCTCTCAACGGAGCAATTTTGTCGGGCCGCGGAAGAAATTTTAACACAACAAAGCAAAAAATATGCACTTTATGAAAATACTAATTTCAACGTGAAATTTATGTACCAGTGGGCTTTTTGTGGTGTGGAAGTTAGCAAAAATTAGCTCATTCGCTGAAGCGTTTGAACATGGGTATTTTAACGGTCAAAAACAGTTATATACCAGTAGCTTTTCCAAAATAATTTTATGCCTTGGAAAGACCAAGAGATGCCTTATGATCTGGCCAAGTCGCATTGATAGATGACACCGCGTTTATCTACACTAGCGATAACAAAATGCATCATTTTACATTATTTTCGGAAGGGGTCATGGCGGTAAAATGGCGTTTTTCAAACTTTCCTCGATTTCAGAAAAAAGCACGCGCTTCACGATCTTTGAATTCTATTTTCGATAATAACTCACCATAGGTGTTACTATTCAGGCAATGTATAAAAAATTTCGAAATTTCACGAGTGACGCCGGATTCTCGATATTTACAGAAATTGGCCCTTAAAAACGTGACGGTATGCGGATGAGCCGGTTTGAACGCTATTATTGTCTGGGTAGCAGCCGGTGAACCAAGGTTTAACCTAAAAAATAATATGTTCTACCAAGGGTTTGAATCAAGCAGGCGATTTTGCGATCTTTAATAATGGATGAACAACATTGTAGGACTAAAGAAACAGCTTACTACGTCTATTACGAAAACAACTACGGTTATAGGGTGAACGCTTTGTACATTCCGTAGTTTTCAGTCTCCACTTACGGAGCAAAATTTGAAAAAGATGAAAATTTAAGCGACACATTTTGAATAATTTCCAATTATCCACAATGCACAACCAGCCACAAAAGCTGTCAAATTCTTGTCAAACTCATGATTCCATTGGTTGGTTTTCCTCGGAAATACTGACAGTCTCTCAGATAAGTTCTGCATGTGACGTAAAATTGGAATTTGTTTGCTTTATTAGGTTAATAATTAATGACGAATCCGAATAAAGAAAGAGAGTGAAATTGCATCGGCCAACTTTTTCGATTCTCAAGAAATGTAAGGGTAAACTCGGGAATACTTGATCATCGGAATGCTTTATGTTAGAGAACCAAAAACCAACGCTCAAGACTCACTCACACTCAATGCGGGCAAGACTATTTACTAATACATGCATCAAGAGTTTCGGGCTTCCAGTTGGATTGCAATGCATTATGGGGCGATTGGCCCAGAAAAGTGAGCACCAACTCTAGAAGGTCCGCCATATTGGTTTTCCGTCTCGGCGCGGTCATATTGTTCCTGGCTCGTTTTGTAAGCATTTATCTACCCTATAGGCAATCAACTGGGAAAAGTAACTCCTGTAAAAAGCTTCAAAGAGGTTTTACTGCTTGAAAAGGTCGTTACAGGTCTGCCATGAGCTCTGAGGAGCTTGCTCTCGACGAGGTACAAAAATGGAAGACCGAGGCTTTAAAGGAATTTTGCCGCAAGCGGAATCTGAAGGTTACGGGAACAAAAGCTGAGCTTGTTGCCAGAGTATTCGCTGCATTAGAGATGGGTATTGAGGTAGAGCCGACGGCTAAGGAAAGAATTGCCCTCACAGAGAAAGAAAAGGCTAATCTATTGGTCATGCCGGACGGGGTCTCAGTGCCCGATCCCCTGACAATTAAGGACGGCTGGGTTAAAGAAAGCGACGGCATGACTTCATGGCCGCCAGTCTACCTGAGTGACATCACATTTTTCCTCATGGCTGACCATCCAGGAAAGGGCATTGAGTTTCACAAGCGCGTATTGAATGAATATAAACAACGCAAGGCATATAGATTGTTTGACTCAGGCTGGTTAAAAGAAATATCATTTCACAAAATCGCCGACCATTCCGAGTACTGTTTCATGAAAGCAAAGTGTTCTCACTCGATGAAAATCTCGCATACCCCACATTCAGCGTGGATCTGTGCGGTCAAGAAAACTAGCGAAATAGTCAGGGCTTATTGCACTTTTGTTGCGGGGTAAGGTACATTATAAATTAGTTTAATTTTTTGCTGTTGGAATTCGCAAGATGCCTTGTAGACAAGAACCTGGAGATTTGCAGCGCTAAATGTAGTAAACTGTGATTTTGTCAAGTAGTATTTTTAGCAACACGGTGGCTTGCTGGACTATCTCTACGTAAATTTTACGGGATGCTTAAGATTTCTTTGTACTATAATTGAAATGGAAAGTTTACCTGAGTAAGGCTTCTGGCTGGATTATTCCAGGGGCCTTGGACGACCGAATAAACAGCCTATGGATACTATTTTATGGATAATTCTACTCTGTGATTTGGTATAGATAGATGATCTGAGCTTAGAAATATCTTAGATGCTTCCTCATATATTCTTTTCTTTATCTGTGTTTTCATATAAGAATGAGCAGTACATGCATCCACGTCACAGCTTTGCTGTTTGGGGTTGAGGCTGCCAACAGAAATGGGTTGACCAGTCCTGCTTGCACCTCCAAGAAATGTACATGGAATATACCAGCAGAAAAGACTGTCATCCAACCAACAAAGATAGCTGACACAGATTGGAAGTCTGCAAAATTAAATAAAGGTACTAGGCTAGTGCTTAATACTAGGTTTTCACATTAGCTCAGTGTGACTTCAGATTTTTTAACCATATTTTGGCAAATTAGGTCTAGCTCTGGTACATATGGTAAGCAACTTGGTAAGCCTTGGTTGTTCAGTGTAACATTGTATGCTTATTTTTAAATTTCTACTTTTAATAAATCCATTTATCCATTTGTGTGTGAGGTTTGTCCATAATCATAATACTCGATTTTAGGTGTTTTTAGCAATGAAATAACCTTCATGCAAAACATATAACAAAATGTCTGGTCATTTCAGAACGTAAACGACGTACTGTGGACTGCAGGCGCTCCCTGTTTGAACTTGTTGAAAAGAAGAGAAAGCTAGACGACAAGGAGAGAGGAGAATGTTCTACAACAGTTTAAAGGATGAACTTTCAGACTCTTGTTTCATTATGATGGGCAATGCTGAATATGCAGAGGAGCCACTTGAAACTCCTAATGACAGTGCTATGTTCACCAGCTATGAAATCAATTTCATTGAGACAACTGTAGTGGGTCAGCTTGACAGTGAATACAATGAGCTGCTCGCATCACCTAGTGAAAGTGCTATTTTCAACAGCAAAGAAAACATTGTCAGTGAGACAACTGTTGTTGGTCAGGCTGAAAGTGCTGAATACGCTGAATTAATGGCAACATCTGGTGACAATACTGTACTCAGCAGTGAAGAAATTGATGCCAGTATTGAGACAGCTACTGTCGGTCACGCTGAAAATAAGAATTGGCACATGCAGCGGAGGGGCAGAATAACTGCATCAAACTTTCACCGAGTGTTTACTAAAGTTGAAACAATGAAAGCTGCTGGCGGAAATAATGTCAGTGCTGACAAACTTGTTGAAAGGTTACTAGGTAATAGTCCACCCCCTGAAAACTTACCAGCTCTGAAATAATGCAGGAACATGGAGGTCCTTGCTAAACTGGAATACATACTTTAAGAAACATCACAAAGATGCAACCTATCGATAATGTGGTCTTTTTGTAGACAAAAGTAGACAGTACCTAGGGGCATCCCCTGATCTTTTGTTAGAATGTTCATGCTGTGGTAAAGGTGTACTTGAAATTAAGTGTCCTTGTTGCATTGCCAATGAAACGCCTTCTCCAGACAATTTGTCATATTTATGCAACAAGCTTGGACAAGTAACACTTAAGCAAAAACATCCATATTTTACACAAGTCCAAGGCCAGGTGGCTGTAACCAATAGAAACTGGTGTGATTTCATGGTGTATACTCGGAAAGGATACCAAGGTGGAATAAAATCTTACATCGTTCTACACAAATTTCCTGGCCCAGCCCAGAAGCTGTAATTAAAACAAATACCTTGATTTCATTCCAGTGATAATGGAATAATTATGGGCTCTCAGTGGTGTTAAGGTTTAAGTAAAAACAAGCAATAAATGGTGCAATAACCAGACAAAGAATATCTTCTTTATTGATGTGAATCATAAGGCCCTGATGTTGGTAGTATATATATACTGCAAATTCTCTGATTTACATCCGGTTGCTATTTAATTTGTTTTTCGGCTGTCCTTCTATTTATCTATAATTTTCTCTTCTGATAACACCTTGTGTGCCACAACCCACACCCATATTCACTCTTCTCTCATCCCCCAAAAGATAAATAGCAACTAGTACATAGTCCATTATATCCCCACCTCTATAAAGCACTCTATAGAGCACTCTGCCTCCTCTAATGAACCCACTTTCAGGGAGACAATAAGAAAAAGTCAGAAGCAACCAACTTCTTGAATGGTCCTGCCTGTATATCTACACTTTGCATAATGGCACATACAGATTACAAACGGCTGCACAGACAACAATAATATCATCAATATGGCTAAGTAATGAGATTGGTAGTTCATGTTTGATTAAACGAAAGGTCTTCATACGCCTGATTGCTTGCTCAACAAAAATTCGTAAATTTGCAATTGTCTTGGGTTTTTTTTATGGATGCTTTGGCAAATTGTTCTTCTCCACGCTTTCCTGGTGGAATATGTAGTTTGGCGTTTCTCAACAACAGATCCTCTGCAATAGTAAACCCTCTGTCGGCCATGACTTCGTCATATGGCTCCAATATGTTATAGAATTTGGATTCTCTTGTTAAATGGACATCTGAAGTTCTGCCACCCCATGCATCAGAAACAAAGTTGAAGGCACCATTGGGAGTGATAGAAACAAGGATTTTAGCAGTGTTGTGTTGTTTATAGTCTGACCAGGTTGCTGCTCTCAACACTGGATCACTTGGTGTTTCTATATAAATCTCTGTGCAGTCAATAAAGTGACGCACTTTAGAGTACCCAGGTTTCTTGAATTTCTGTGGAAGTGTTTTGTTTACAACCTCAATTGAAGGGTTGTATACCAAGCATATGAGCTCACTGGCTAATGTTTTAATCCAGGTTGCAAAAATATTGGAGACTGTAGTTTCTGAAACATCAAACCCTTGTCCCAAATCAAGATTAGTCGATCCGAGGCGCAATTTCATCATTGTCATGAGAAATTCATTCTTTTGGGACAGGATTCTCTTTGGTCCAAATTTCTGAGGGGAGTTTTTTTAAAATTTCTGCCCTTACGATTTGATTTTGCAGGGCCGCTCCAGTATTTCAGCTTTTTCACATTGTCCTTCACTATATCATACAATTTATTTAATGTAGACTTTGTGGGAATGCCTGTTAAAAATTTTACAGATTTGTCATTTAAGTCAGCATAGGTTAGGGCTTTACCCTTCTTCTTCTTCCTCTTCTTCTTCTTCTTCTTCTTCTTCTTCTTCAGTTTAGACTCGGCAAGTTTTAGGTTTTGGGATAGATCTTCAATTTTCTCTCACAGATGCATTATTTCCTGATCTTTCTCCCTACGTTTTGCAAGACATTCATCATCTGTACAAAATCCTGGTTCCTGCATTGTTTCCCATGCATAGCAGCAGCAGTGATCATGCGTTATGTGGTGTGGTCTGCCTGACTCATTTGAGGTATTGAAAGTTCCTGTTGAGCTGTTGCTGTTTGCTGCATGAATATTCAAAGACTCTGCAATGCCTTTTATTTCCAAGTTGTTTGACGTATCCATCGTTTCAGTACTTGTAGATTTGTTGCCGTTAAGAAGACTACCAGCTTTTTTCTTCCGTCGCTTCACAGGGGGCTCTTCTCTCAAGGAAGGAGGTTTCCTTTTATGTTTAAGATTTGGCGTGTACCCCAGCTTTAAAACAGGGTCTGGGCATTCCTTTGTAGGTTTCCCATGTAAGAAATGTTCACTACAAACTCTTGAAGATTTTGTGGGTTTCCACATTTTTCCTTTCCAATCCTGTCTGTTTACAGCTCTCGTCCACGCTATCCTTCCGTTGTTGTTTTTGAGTGCCGTTGGAAATGGAAAGAGTTGAAATGGAGGCTTGCAGTTACAATTAGCCGTGCCATGAATACAATCGTGAAGCTCACAACGGGATGTTGCCCATTTATTCAGCCTCTTTCCACTACTTGGAGATCCTTTTACCACGCAATTACGGTGCCCAAATCCCGTATCGCTAAAAGACATAGTATGACATATTTTAGTTAAGTTGAATGTTCTTTACGTTTATTCAAAGAGCTCGCATTTGCATTGCATTTAAGTCGTGCCAGCCAAGAATGTATGGTTGTTTTAAATGATCTTACCTCTTTGAAGCTTTGTACAGGAGCTACCTTTTCCCTACAGGTTAGGTATATGATTGCAAAACGAGCCAGGAACGATATGACCGCGCCGAGACGGAAAACCAATATGGCGGACCCTCTAAAGTTGGTGCTCACTTTTATGGACCAATCGTCCTATAATGCATTGCAATCCTACCGGAAGCCGGAAACTCCTAATGCATGTATAGTAGTACCTTCAACTTTTAGCTTGTAAATTATGCGCAAATATGGATCAAAGAAGCCAATATATCGAAGTGTTGCTTGATTTATTTTCGCGGAGCTTCCCTCTAAAATGTCGTTAAATTAACTGGGAGTAAAATGGTAAACTCGTTCCTGTAAACTTCCATCCATCCATCGTCATCATCATCTTCGTCATTGTCATCGTCATCGTCCTTATCATCACCATCATCATCATTGTCGTCGTCGTAGGAGCAGTTCGAAGTCGAAGTCGAAGTTCAAAACATATTTCGGTCCGACAAATCCCTATCTCCTAAACACGAGTCCATCGTGCTCCATCGTGAGTCCATCGTGCTCAATTCCAGATTTCTTTTGAAAGATTGGGCAAAGTTTCTGGTTTTCAAAGGAAATGTAAGTTAATATTCCTGGAACGACTACGAAAACAGGCAACAAAACGTATTAATATGGAGGCGTGAAGACATGAACAAATATACTAATTTTCAAACGTTCACATGAGTCATAAAAGATTTTTTAAAATAGTATAGTATGATTTCTACGTTTAACTTAGAATCGTTTATATGAGCTTCAGGTATCTTTAGCTTGAATGTATCCTTCTCATCTCATTTTTGATTTTTACTAGTACTTGTTGTCATCACTATTTTACAAAGGGCCACACTAATTAACTTCGCGTTAGCCTGGTTAGCCCTTCCAAAACATCACTATCATCATTCAGGTATCTTTAGCTTGAATTTATCCTTTTTATCTCATTTTTGATTTTTACTAGTACTTTTTATCATCACTATTTTACAAAGGGCCACACTAATTAACTTCGCGTTAGCCTAGTTCTAGCCCTTCTGAAACATCACTATCATCATTTTCCTGGGCGTCTTGCAAACTGTCGAATGAACAGTTTGTTGATTGCCAAACCCTTAATGTGATGCTAACTCAGATGGGTTAGACTACGAGACATTTGAATGTTATTTTAAAGAATATTCTGGCCAAATTAGCCGCCTACTGTTTCTTTTCGCCTTCTTTTTCTAATTTTCGACTCCCTGTCTTAAAAAGCGAAAGAGCTACATTATGTTCCCCATCACGCCGTCATTTTCATTCACAGAGGAGTGTAAATTGATTGCCCTCGGGTAAACAGTCTTTTCGTTTTTCGCACAGCTGGTCATTCAATGTAAGACCAAACACATTATCTCTTATTGAAACGTTTATTCTCAGCTCGTGGGGAAAATAAATATATATATTTTTATTTTGCAAAGCCTTCATTGAAAAACGATACATACGCCGTTATAATATTACGACCACAGTTTACAGCTAGACCTCGATAGGAGAGTAAGGCGCGCGGAGGCCTGACTCCAGGGCATCATAATACGCTGCATGGTGATCTATTAACATCTACGTCAACATATGGTAACTTGCAACATCTCACGGACGTGACGGTAAGTATTAAACAAAAACAAAAATAATTAATACATAAAATTTATGAAAAATAAATGTCTGAAGCCGCTTTGTAGGCGCCGATGCTTGGTTTATCAGTTGCGATGTGGATGAAAACTCAGAACGATGATGAACGGAATGTATATAAAGCTAAATCCTTGCAAAGAAAATTGAAACTTTCATCATTAACAAGGAAGGGGATTATGTTCATGGTAAAAGCGATCGCGAGCGAACTGACCGCGACGCAGAAAATGCACCAGAATTATGTCGCTTTCACGTTAGGGGAACAAATAATCTTTAATTTGTAATTTCTTTTTGTTGATGCAACTTCTGTCACAATTCATGATCATTTGTCCGGCATTAATTAAACAGCTGCGAGTTGGAGAAAACAACAAACCCATATCCTCTTTAATCAAGTAGACCAGGTTGCATGTTCTTTTTCTGCTAAAATAGTCAGTTGTGACTGTGTGTCTTCGAAAAGCTTAGCTTTTGAAATCAAATAGCCAAATTTATAGGCTTAGTTAGGCTTCATTTGATTACCAAGGTTAGACAGCTTGCTGATCTATTTGACATTCTGACTGCCAATCACTCGACACAAATCGGCTACAGCAAAATCAACTGTCTCTTTGACAAATGAAGATTTTTGCCGGACATCTTGTGACAGGATAGCCTACGAACACAGCCGCCTCTCATCGCTCCGGACCGCTAGAGACGTTATAATGACAAGAGCCGACATCTGAAAAGCTAAACGTCTATTTATTGTGATAAATCGAGATACTATATATTGTTATTGAGGATGCTGGTCATACTGAAATGTTTTATAACTCGTGATAGCTGAGAAGCACGTACAAATTTAAGGTAATCAGGCTGAACTCGGCATTTAAACTCCTTTTTTGACGCGGAATCGTTTGTGGCTATAATAAGTTGTCAATGAGGATGAAGCGCATGTGCAGTGCAGGCTGATTTCTAGCACATGCTGCCAAGAGGAGGTTCGTGCAATTTGACTGGATAGGAACCATGATAACAAAAGATTTTATTTATAGTCCGAAAAAGAGTATGGCTGTCAAAATTTGTTAACCGCGAAACTAAAAAACGTGTTCGCAAAGCATTTCTTTAGTATAAAACTGCAATTTTAAAGATGCAAGCAAGAGAAAATAAAGCTATCTAGTCGAAAAGGCGAGTAAACTTAAAGGAAAGTTGGCATGCAAGCTGTTGAAAGCGGCTTGAAAAAAAATTATATCAATTAACTAAAATAGCAAAAATTAAATCCTTTAAATTTTTTGACCCAAAAAGTGCTCGAGGTAATACAATTCGTAAATCCAGCCCGGAAAATAAAATGATTTTATCGTCAAATAAATACCCGAGAACGTGAAGAACACTAGAAATAGTTGCTTTATTTTCAGCCTGGTCTGGTCTGGCCTAAGTCTGGAATTGAATCAATCATTACTTATTGCATAATATATAGATTTAGCCAAGCCTAAAAGCGGAGCTCCACGATTATTATTATTTTTTACTGGTATTGAGCAACACCGCATGGCTTTCCTTGCGCCAATAATTTATGTTTAGAGCAGTCAACAGGAATTGACTGCGGTTCAAAAACCTAAAAACATTACAAGAAAACAATACAGTCGACGCGTGTGTTTGTTCGAAAACAAGTTTAGCAATCAAAGAACGATCAAATATTTTCATCCAACATCGTTGGACAAGCATTTTTGAAGGTTTCGCCACCTCTCTCAATGGTGCATATGCATTAAATGGCTTTCCATCTTTGATCCAACATGTTCATCCAAAATTTCGCTTTTCGAACAAAAGTTTTATCGTTTAGCCACTCCAACAAACAAATCGTGCACAAACGGTACAAAGCAATCAAATGAACCACATAACGTCGAAAATTTCAGTGATAATACGCAAAAATCATTTCTTGGACTCACTTGACTCGGTGTTTGGTGAAACATTGTTTTTGCGCTTAGCCACCAAACGTTATGTGTGACAAATACGATGTTGGATGAAAATGTTTGATCTTTTAGCCGGGGCCTAACAAGCATATTTCGTAGTAAGTTAAGCTTAGACATAAGCTTAAATATCGTAGAAAAGAGAAAAATGAAAACAAAATCCTGATAGTTTCGATAAGTAATCGCATGGGGCCGAAAACAAAATTAAGGATTAATATCACTTGTGCCAGTTTTCAGAAAGTTGCTGAAATTGCCCTCGTCGCGCAAAACATAAGTGATACTGTACGAGGACTCATTGCGAGTACGTGTTAATAAGACGTCGCAGAACATGTACAGTCAGCCAAGCAAAACAACAAACAAACAATTCGACTAGTGTCCAAAATGAGTAGATTGTTATTTATATCTAGAACGCGTTCCAAACTAATTTGTGGTATTACATTTTAGAGAAATTCCGTGCATGATAACAACAACGCACTGAAGAATTTTGCCAATCGGTGCGAAGTAGGGCATTTCATCGGAGGAAAATTTGGTTTCATAGGAGAGAAGCCTGAAAAAATTTCATTTGATTTCATTTCCGCAGTTCATATATGATTCATTTCATGTATCATTCACACTCATTTCTTTCACGGGAACATATGAACCTACAATAGGCCATTTCCGAATTACTTTGGCCTCTTTTTCAAAGCGAGTCCTGGTGCTCATCTTTTCATATGAAAGTTAGTTTCCATTTACATGCAAATTTAACACATTTTCATATGAATGGAAACTAATTTTCATATGAAAAGATGAGCACTTGGACTCGCTTTGAAAAATAGGCCAAAGGTAATTCGGAAATGGCCTATTGACATGCTCCCAACGTCAGTGGCTTCATAGCTCAGTTGGCTAGAGCATCGCATCGGTAATCGCTAGGTCACGGGTTCAAACCCCGTTGAAGTCCTGAATTTTTTTGTTCAGGCTTCTTTTCGCAATTGCATAAATTGCGTTCATAACTGCGAGGATCATTCTTCATTTGATTTTATTTCCGCAGTTCATATATGATTCATTTCATATATCATTCACACAGATTTCTTTCACGGGTACATATGAACCTACAATTGACCTGCTCCCAACGTCAGTGGCTTCATAGCTCAGTTGGTTAGAGCATCGCACCGGTAATCGCGAGGTTACGGGTTCAAACCCCGTTGAAGTCCTGAATTTTTTTTTTTCAGGCTTCTTTTCGCAATTGCATAAATTGCGTTCATAACTGCGAAGATCATTCTTCATTTGATTTCATTTGCGCAGTTCATATATGTGTCATTTCATATATCATTCACACTCATTTCTTTCACGGGAACATATGAACCTACAATTGACCTGCTCCCAACGTCAGTGGCTTCATAGCTCAGTTGGTTAGAGCATCGCACCGGTAATCGCGAGGTCACGGGTTCAAACCCCGTTGAAGGCCTGATTTTTTTTTTCAGGCTTCTTTTCGCAATTGCATAAATTGCGTTCATAACTGCGAGGATCATTCTTCATTTGATTTCATTTGCGCAGTTCATATATGATTCATTTCATATATCATTCACGCTTATTTCTTTCACGGGAACATATGAACCTACAATTGACCTGCTCCCAACGTCAGTGGCTTCATAGCTCAGTTGGTTAGAGCATCGCACCGGTAATCGCGAGGTCACGGGTTTAAACCCCGTTGAAGTCCTGAATTTTTTTCAGGCTTCTTTTCGCAATTGCATAAATTGCGTTCATAACTGCGAGGATCATTCTTCATTTGATTAGTTTCATAACTATTGATGATAACATATATTTTATTTCAATGAAAACAAAAGACAGCCTGTTACTGGGCGCCTTCGGACGAACCAGCTTTCTCTCTGAGATTTGCAACAAATTTACTTTTTCTCCTTCCTGTTTGCCCAACGAAGATGCTGTTCCTCCTCACCTTCAAGCCTGATAGCATCCCATTTCCTAAAAAAAAATGGCAACCCTTGCATCAAACGAGAACTGACTAACATACATCACATTAATATACAAACACAGCCAACGGCTTCTGTAAAATCTCTTTGCATGTTTAAGTGGTTTAATTGAGGTCATTTAAACAGTGTAAAATAAAGTTGAACTTGAAGTTTTAGGAAAGCGATGGCCGAACAATCTAGACGATTTCCTGAATAAAGGCGAAAGAAGGCATTTTACGTTCCATGCAACCACTGAAGAGAAAGTTTCCTACCTGGATTATCCTTTCTTTTTTTATGGGCCGACGGCGCGCTTACTTCCAGTAAACATCAATATTCTAGTCCTTTCGAAATTTTCAAAGCAAGGCCATTTCCGACAATCTTCGCTTTACCGTCAACAACCCGTAATGAACCACAACTTCTTTGCTTGGGACGATGTTGTTATCAGGAACTGAAACACTGATTACTAAAGCAAGGCTAGTGATTAACTAACAGGCCTCTTATGTGCTGATCTCACTTATTCCAAGCTGACAGTGAGCTACGTGACTATTTTCTTAAAGCATTTACATTTTCTCACGGTTGATATTTGTTTAGAAGAGGTGTGAAAAAGCGGCAAAGAAACAGAATTGTTTGTTCAAATGATTTTTTTGCACAGAGTTTTTCGGTAGCAGATGACAAACCAGACTTCAAATGAGGGGCGTTGGCGCTTCAAAGTTTCCAGATAAAAATTTGGTTTCGAAATCTACTGGGTTGTAGTTGTCAGTTGCAACAAACACAGCTCATCCCTTTGATCTAGATTCAGTGGTCGGTTTTGTTATTGTCAAGTTGCAATCAACGCGGTCATTTCAAAAATTACACTAACCTAATGTAAGTTGATAGTTGGTACCGTCAGTGATACAGCAAGGTTATAGAGTATATAACGTCCCTTGTCTGTCCCGTAGTTGGTAGATATATGTTCGACTTGTGGTGTGAGAAAAAAAATTCTTCCCAGAGTCATTCAAGGTGACGGAACTATGCTTGGAAGCCGGCTTCTAATCTTTCATTTCCGATAAAGTGAACAATAACCTATTCTTTGCCCACAAATTTAATCTAAGAGGTGTTACCGACGCAATGAGATGCGGGTGTTCGTGTCGTTGTTCGAAATGGAACTGTCGAATAACCCATCAAACATTCCTGATGTCTCCACTGCTTCGCTTGAAATATTTCAGACGATAGTTTTGATGATAAGTGTTCGAGTTCTTGCACTAATTTATGTCATAGTATTCCAATCAAGGAAACTGCTTCTGCTCCTCAAGACAGTCGAACGATCAACGAACGATCTTTGTCGTTCAGACTCGGAACCCGAAATTGAAGTATTTGACAAGACCGCGACCTCTGATGAGTATTAACATTTTCCTGTATGTGAAATTTCCCTTTTTATAACTTTGGTTGTTTAGGCTAGATTTTTACATGGTATTCTTTTCAGTTCAACGAGCAATCGTGCGTGTGTGAAATGAGGCGTAAGTTCAGGTTACTGTAAACATTTAAGTTTTGCTCTTGTTGATTAGACGAATAATTAGTGTAGCAATTAGCAAAAGAAAATTTCCAAAAAAAGATTTCCGTGAGCAGTTAATAAATACGGTAGCTGAAGGTGTCGAAATACGTTAATTCAGCAGTCTTTTGACATTTTTCGTGCGTACCTTCATTCGGGATCTGGAATCCCGTTTACATCAACTTTCGAGTAAATTTCGAGCCTGTGGTATTTGATTTTATTTTCAGATATATTTTCAACACCAAATCCATCTATTCCGATCATAACCGGAGGATAAATACTCTGTAACATATTTGGGGAACTCATAGTCCGGGTTCCGAAATTCTGAAACCGGTCTTAGTGTTGGTAGGGGCTTCCGAAATTCGGAAACGTCTTGGCGTTGTTAGTGAGTTCCGAAATTCTGAAACGTCTTGGTGTTGGTAGGGGTTTCCGAAATTCGGAAAGGTCTTGGTGTTAGTAGGGGCTTCCGAAATTCGGAAGCGTCTTGGTGCAGGTAGGGGCTTCCGAAATTCGGAAACGGCTTGGTGTTGGTAAGGGCTTCCGAAATTCGGAAACGTCTTGGCGTTATTAGGGGCTTCCGAAATTCGGAAACGTCTTGATGTTGTTAGTGGGTTCCGAAATTCGGAAACCTCTTGGTGTTGGTAGGGGCTTCCGAAATTCGGAAACCTCTTGGTGTTATATTAGGGGCTTCCGAACTTCGGAAACGTCTTGGCGTTATTACGGGCTTCCGAAATTCGGAAGGGTCAATTGGTTTTTAAGTAGCCTGCGAATCAGTCGATTCCTTGCCAAACACTGCGCGGGAAGATTGAGCAAGCAAGCGGGCGAACGAGCGTGACACTGCGGTCAGAAAAAAATGGAAACAAGCGGGGAGGGGTGGGGGGCGAAGGAATCGCCGATTCCTTCGCCGCCCCACCCCCTCCCCGCTTCTTCCCCAATGTTTTGCTCACCGCAGTGTCACGCTCGTTCGCCCGCTTGTTTGCTCGAACTCCCCGCGCAGCGTTTGGCAAGGAATCGACTGCTTCGCAGGCTAGGTTTTAAGCGGTTCCAAAATTAGGAAAATCTGCATTAACTGAAACCATTGATTTGTGCTGAGAAAATTTGCGCTTCCGAATAAAATAAGAATTCCTTCTTCTAAATTTTAGCACGATTTTAAGATTCCGAGTTAATAAATAAAATTCACTCCTGTATAAAGGCGCGATTTTCAAATTCCGTGCAAAATGTAAGTGTACTTTTCTGCCAAATATTTAATGTATTCCGTTGAAACTTCAAACATTCCTTGGTTCAAATTAACGATTCCGACTGATATAGAAATTTTATTTGTTCAAATAAGCGATTTTTCGCTTGAATCTAAGTAATTGCTCTGAATTTTCGGAAAATGTAATGCCACAATTTAGTTTGTAACGCGTTCTAGTGGAGACAAAAATACAAGTTTCCTTCCTGAACAAACGTAACAACGACTTAACCAAATGCTAAGCTTCAATTTATTTAAGCTACCTGCGTTGTCGAGCTTTCAACCACTTGACCATACGCATCGATCAACTTTAGTAAAAAGACGCATCTATAAAAATGGCAAATGGTTTGTCCACAGAAAGAACTTCTTCCACCAAGTTTGAGCTACTCGTTCCTCCCATTAATGCCGGTGAGTTGTTAAGTGAACTTTCTTGGTGAGCTACAAGATGCCGCGGTAGAGTGAACAAGCCCCTGAAGCATTAATTCAGTTTGTTTTTCAACCACACAATCCGAGCACCATACAAGTGGATCCAAAATTTAAGAATTTCCTGAGAAAAATCTTTTCCTCTTCCATTTTATCAGTTGAAAATTCACCTTCCCGAGTATCTTTTAAGTAGTTCTTGATTTTTATGCCTTTTACGTGAATTAAAAGACAGAACTTCGAAGGAGATGAAGTTGTTTGCTCAAAATGAAGAAACCAACTGAATACGAAACCTCGAGCCGCAGAAAGCGCAAGAAAAATGAAGCCTCGTTTTGGCTTGGGTGTCTCGTTTTGGTAAAGTTAACCCGACTTGAGCGTGCGATCTAGTCGAAAACCATTACCTGGTCAGCGGTCAACTTCAAGAAACAGCTGACCTCGATGAGCTTTAAACTTGAGCCCTCGATATGGTCACGTGATACTGGTCAGCGGAAACCTTCTTTTGACAGCTTTCAATTGACCATGACACGGATGCCCTATATCAAAGATGTACGCTATAAACTAGGTGATCAGCTGAAGTATGGCCGTCATGTTGGCTGCCATATTGGATTATTATGATTATTATTAGGATACTATTAATTATTAGGCAACGTCGTCATCGTCGTCGTACGCGCCCACGAGAAATACCGCTAGCCATTTTTACCATGAGAAGAGCAGTTGATGGGTTTCTATAAGTATAGTGCTCCACTTCGCGGCCCTTCGGGCCGCCGAAGCCCCGCTATTACATCTTTATAACATACAATGCTTTTTGATAACCACTCTGAAGAGTCTTTTTACAGCCACAGCTAAACTCATCTGTAAGACCAGCTTCACACATAACGGTACTAAGAATGAAATGCAAAAAGTTAGTGTTTTGCTCTGCTAGACTAAGTTCAGTTCTTCTTCAGCAGTCTTTCTTCCCTCTAGCCTGTTGTGCGTGTGGAGTACTCACGTAGCAAGCTAAAACTATATTACAAACCGTCACTGAGTACTTATGCCGTTTTTCATTGTTCTTGTTCTTCTTCGGCACTCGCTGATTCCGCTGTTACGAATATTTACTCGTTTAGTGCCGTGTGGGTTGGCTACAAGAAAAATAGAAGTGCTGTAGTTAGCCGCACTTAAGAAGCGCGCGAAAAACGTTCTTAAATTGTTCGTTTTTCCAGCCGTAAATAAGGAGATTGCAGATGGCATTTAAACTAAATGCAATGTTGTTGCTGATGATTGTAAGATGCTTTCTGCGCTTGTGAAGAGAACCATCATTATCATCAACATCATCATCATCAGCCAGCTCACCGAAAAACTGGAGGCTTGTGGTGACCAACTCTGGTAATATGCCGGTGAAGCAGACTGTTGTAACAATTGCGAAAGTACGAGCCCCTTTAATTTCATGCTTAATGGCGGCAAGTCCTTGGTTGTCGTCTTGTTCTCTCATTTGCTTCCTGTGCTGGTGGGAACGATGAAAATGAAGGTGTACGATCATAGAATGACCACCAAAGGGATGACAAGCTGTAACGTGACATGGAAGATAAGATACCCCTTGGATAACGGCCGTAGTTTATTCCTTGGTCCTTATTTCTTTGTTTTGAGGCATGAATGCAACACTTCAAGGAGGCTTTCGTATGCGGCGTCGTCGTTGCTGCCTTCTCTGAGACCCTGCGGAAAAATAACAGTCACTGCCACAGTCCACAGTCATGCCATGATAGACGCGAACAGCGCGCTGCGGATAGTCACTATGGTGTGGTACCACAAGGAGAACTTGACGGTGATGAAACGTTCGACGCTGATCAACGCGAGATGAACAATGATTACCGCGAGGAGTAGCGTGCTACACCTTGCGGTTATCTTGAAAATTTTGGAACAGTTTTTATCAACAGAACTTACCGTTAGAGTCAATACGCTGATTTCGAGGAAATAAAGGATCGCGATCAAAGTGTCCGCGACGCACAAACTCACTAGAATTACGTTTGACGCAGTTCGCAAGCTGGAAAATTTGTAAAAAGCTTTTATGAGCAAGCAGTTCCCACAGAAGGCGCAAGGATTATTACGAGCGATTTTATGCTGATTAGTGGGATGAGTGTTTCGTCCTAGCAAAAATCTGTGGTAGAGTTGGTACAATTTCCCGGTGATTTGCTTCCATGGCACATCCCTTAGCTTGGGCGTTGGAGGAATCTCCACCTCGAGGTCCAATCGCGAAGGTTAGTGGCCGTGATATCTAGACTCGATCACTGAAGTCGACAAGACAGCAGGCAGAATGAGCCAGTATTAGTCTTGTTTGCCATTCTTTTTCCAAGTATTCAGGTTTTCTAATTAAGCAGAGGAGGGTTGGCGCAGTAGTTAGAGCGCTCGCCTTCCACCAATGTGTCTCGGGTTCTATTCACGGACTTAGCGTCATAAGTGGACTGAGTTTGTTGGTTCTCTACTCTGCTGCAAGAGGTTTTTCTCCGGGTACTCCGGTTTTCCTCACTCCTCAAAAACCAGCATTTCTCCCACACGGCCCCACAAGCTTGCAGCTTTAAATCTTAACCGTCTATAAATAAAATTTCTTTCTTTCTTCTTTCTTCGTTAGAAAACATCTGGTGGATGCTGATCTCAACTTGACAGTAGTAGTAGTCCTGGTCAATATACCACTCAAAGGAGCCGCCTAATTAATTATGCGCATAATTAATGAACCCTAACTGCATAATTAATAAACCCTTCCCCTAATTTTTTTCCCGGATACTAACCCTAATGCATAATTAATGGTCCCCAGGGAGTCACAGTATGCATAATTAATTATATGTCACGCAAGATTATGTCACGCAACGCAACGGTATCACGCGTGATTGTCACGTGATTGTCACACAAGGGTGTCACGCGTGATTGTCACGTGATAACAATAAAATGTGAAGTTGCCCCGTCCGGGAATCGAACCCGGATTTTTGCGGCCACAACGCAACGTCTTAAGCCATTTGACCAACGAAGCAATGACTAAACAGATGTAAAGCAACACTCCGAGTTTTAATGACAAGACTGTTGATAGGGTATTTACAAAGAATGAAAAAACTATCGACTATTTACAAGAATGAAAAACTATCGAAGAATGAAAAAACTATCTACTATTCACAAGAATGAAAAACTATTTAGAACCCCCAGTTCGCTCAAGGCCCCGACCTCGGTATCGAGAAAAAAAATATCGAAGAATGCAAAACTAATTATAACACACAGATGGTTCATGATCTCGTTCTGGGCAAACTTACAGTTCACATAACAATTCGGCCAGGGCCTCATCATCGGCATCCAACTCATCTGTAAAGTCCCACTCCGTGAACAGCTCGTCTACCAGTTCTGCTTCTAGCGACTCATCGTACAAGGGTTGAGTACGGTGAAAGCCAAATGGGAGGCTGGTTTTTGTGATGGGGTCCACTACTCGTTTATCAAACACAAGGCCGTACCGCTTGATCTGTTCGGTTAACTTGATACGTTTGGCTGTATTCTCACGGCTGAAGTGATTGGGATCTGTGACTTGTGACTTTTGAAATCTGTGTGGAACGTTGGCTCTCTAGCATGTTCGTGGTGTATTGGTATTCGGCGGAAGGGTTTGTCGATCGGGAGAGTGGCACTAGCTTGGAGGTGACGAAAGGACTATGTCATGACCAATGAGGAATGCAAACGCTTGTGGAACGACATTGAGGTGTGTACAATGCGCTATCATGGTTTGACTGAGAGAGGTGCAGGGGGTGGTTCCGATTGCGTAGAGTTGAGAGGCAAAGTACCGTTTGCGAGTATGAGGCAAGCTTTGTGGTATTCAAAGATGCGGCGCATGGAAATGGTGGATAGATGGCTAGAGGTTATAAGTGATTATCATGAGCTTGATGGCAATGAGGCATTGGGTTCCTTGAGACCTCTAGCTTTCCGTGGAACTGCTTCTATACACATTCGGGGATGAGAGACAATGTTAATTGTTTTTTGTTTTTGTTTTTTTAAGATCAATGACATTTGGGGCAAGCACGCAGTAAAGTGTACGGTTCTCAATCGAACGCGCAGCCCTAGAATTTCCCTATGTACTATGACTCATTTGGTGTGTTCCGTCACGGAAGAACAGGCGGGAGTAATGCGTGTGAAGAGATTGAGGTCATGGTTTGACGAAATGCAGCCAGTGTTGGAGCTAACCATTGGAAATGTTTTCCAGCTATTCCAACCCGCGCGGAAGCTCCGTCGGGAGTATTGTCCATGGTGTAGTCGTCTGAAAGAATGTTTTTCGCTAGACGGTATGCGAATGGTGAATGAGGTGCAAAATCGGCCCATTGATAGGGAGTTGCTGCGTTACTTGTATCTTGAAATGCAAATGACACTGTTGCGTTATTTCTTGCCATTCTATCACAATGCAAATAATATGAAGAGTGTGGGGGAGCTGCCTTGCCCCTCGGGACACATGCCCACCGAGTATGAGAACGTTCTGCATTTATCCATAAGGTTGGAACGAATGAAATCGGGGGTGTATATGGAATGGATGGACTATGTGGATGAACGTTGGGGTGAAGAAGGGTTGTTTGAGATCTGCCCACTGGTGGAGAGGGAGCTGGAATATTGATGAATGTGTGTCTTTTCTGTAGATGAATGTGGCGTGGGAGGGGAGTGATGAGAAGAAGCCATGGAGTTGTCAGTCGGTGTATCCGAGGTCGCGGGGTGATGTACGGAATGTGCGAGACGTATGCATTTGTTCTGAGACGGGATTGGTGAGAGCCGTGAGGGAACGTGGGAGTCGTCATGCAAGGATCTTCTGGATGAGCAGTCAAGTGGAGCGATGCGAATGGGCATGTTCGTGGTGCGTGCTGAGACATCGAGGCATGTCGTTGGAGGCGCACGTCAAGGCCCTACCATTTTACAAGACTCTGGATGTACCGCGAGAGATTTTAAGAGACATATACAATGAGATTCAGCGAGTCATCATACAGCGTCATTATCCTTTCAGACCTGGCAGAGTGGGAGTGGCACTCACCCCTTCGGATCATTTGCCTCCTGACATTAAAACGGTCAGTGACATTGAATGGTTCAGCTTTGAAGGATTGGACGAATTGGAACATTATCTTTGACTTGTTCTGCAGGTGGCAGATGTGAGGAAACTGGGGGTGCGCGAGGAACAACGAGCGCTTAACAATTGGTTCAGAGAAGTTCGAGTAGCATTGGTGGGACGATTCGACGCTGACGGACTGTTCCCATTGTGAGGAGAAAAAGAGACATTCATTTGCGTGTAATTCTTTATTACGATGTAACATTTAAAAAGTTTACAGTTTGATTTTCAGGCCAACAACAACAACAACAACTTTATTTATCTTTACATATAAAAGTTAAGGGTAGTTTGCCCCGCAAATAGCTGAGAAGCTAGTCGTGGCGGGGCAAGACAAATACATATACAACTCAGATGAGTAGCTTAAGAAACAAAACAAAACAAAAAAAAGATCCTTAAATTAAAACAAGCCTTGCGGATAAATAAATTAAACGAAGATGTAGTTAACACAGCGCTTACTGACATACAATGAGGAAAAGAAAAGAAAAACAAACATTAATTAAAGAGATTAAAAACTGGATCTATATACCTACTTTTTTAATGATCATGGGGATTTGAATATAGTCATCCTCCTTTTCTAAAATATCAAATAACAATTTGCGAAGAACTCGTTTGAAATTTTTTTTAGGAAGATCCGTTATATAGCGTGGTATCTTATTCCACAGTTTTACTCCGAGTCGAGAAAAGGAATTGTTTAGTATTTCGAGTCTAGAACTTTTAACAGCGAACTTTCCAGATGTAGACGATCGTGTATTGTATGAGTGAATATTACGCGTTTTCTGAAATAAATTTAGAATATTTGTTGGGGCTTTATTATTATTGATATCATACATTAAGGTTGATACCGATTCATAATAAAGAAAAGTTATTGGTAGGACGTTTGCTTCGAGAAATAAAGGAATTGCATGGTCATGCCAGTCTGCGAAGTACAATAAGCGAAGAGCTCTTTTCTGAAGAATTAAAATTTTATTAAGATAAGTCTTGCATGCCTGGCCCCAGGCAGCAAGACCGTAGGTTAAATATGGCTGAACTAGTGACTTATAGATATTCAAAAGTATTGGTCGAGGTACAGTGTGGCGTAGCTTTGCAATCAGCCCAACATTTTTGCTAATTTTTGTAACAATAGAATCAATGTGATATTTCCAAGAGAGATTCTGATCAATGAGAACGCCCAGATATTTTATATAGACTTTAGACTCCAGATGAACATATTTATTCTTTTCATTATCAAACATGCAAAGTTTTGGTTGGTAAGTAAGTCGCTTTTGGTAAGGATGAAATATTACAAAGTTGGATTTTTTTATATCAAGAGTTAGTTTATTGGCTGTCAGCCAGTTATAAAGGTTTTGAAGTTCGTGGTTGACTGTTGTTTCAAGATCTCTCAAATTTTTGTCCGCATAGAGAATGTTGGTGTCATCTGCAAAGAGGTAAAACCCTAATTTATTTGAGCATCTGTGGATGTCATTGACATAAAGCAAGAAAAGCAATGGTCCAAGAACTGATCCTTGAGGAACTCCACATTCAACAACGGCCTTATCTGATATATGATGGTCTACTTGCGTTGTTTGGGTACGATTTTTGAGATACGAGGAGAACCAATCATTAATTATTCCACGAAAGCCATAGTGATTGAGCTTATCAAGCAAAACATCGTGATCAACGGTGTCGAAAGCTTTTTTAAGATCAATGAATACTCCATAGGAAAACAAACGCTGATTCATGTTTGACTGTATATCGTTTACAATATGAAGTATTGCATGCTGGGTTGAATGCCCCTTACGAAAACCATATTGTGAGGAATACAAAAGGTCATGTTTTTCTATATAGCTCGTTAATCTTTTGTAAATTATTTTCTCAAATACTCTATTAAAGTTTGAAAGTAAAGAGATGGGTCTATAGTTGTTTACATCCGTATCATCATCACCCTTAAACACAGGTGTAATTTTAGCCATTTTAAGCTTTGATGGATAAGTCCCTAATCTGATAGACGTATTAAGTATGTGTGTAAGAACAGGGGCTATTACAGCACTTGAACATTTGAGTAGTTTAGTAGGCGAGGAGTATAAGCCATAAGATTTATCCGTCGGTACAAGTAGTATTTCTGACTGTAATTCTTCAGGTAAAACAGGTTGAAAAAAGAACGATGAAATTGGAGATTTGCTGTTATCAACATAGTCTAAATGATGATTTTGAGGAATGGGTAGCTTATTGGCAAGTCTGTTTCCCACTGTTGCAAAATGTTCGTTAATAATGCTAGGTATCCGCGAACCTTCCTTAACGATTTCATTACGATTATTAAAATCCTTCAATGCAGATATAGCTTTTAAGTTTTTTTTCCTTCGATGTAAAAGTTCATTAATTCCTTGCCAGGTTTTTTTCATGTTGGTCATATTATTTTCAAAGAATGTATCATAATATTTCCTTCTACTTAATCGTTTCAAGGTACAAATTTTGTTCCTATATTGCTTATACCTGGCTTCGTCTCCGGAAGCGTATAATTTATTTTTAACCTTAATCGCCGCCCTGAATCCGTTAGTTATTTAGGGTTTGGATAGTTGCTTTGCTTTGCGATTAGATAATTTTTTCATCGGGGCGTGTTTGTTTACAATTGTATTATACTTGTTGTAAAACGATGAAAACAACTTGTTCACACAATTAGCGCCATTTGCAATTATTTGATCCCAATCAATTTCAGACAACTCATTGTTAAAACGATCCACAGAGAATCTTGAATAATCGCCTTCTTTATTCAGTGATTATTTACATGATACCATTCCATAAACACGCGACACTCGGCCATGCTGCAATGATTAGCGCGAGAGCCTCTGTGACAACCACAGTTGCGCTGCGAATTGTTTTTTCTCAAAACGTCGTTTTTGGGACAACCCAGGGTTTCCAAGCTGAGGTGGGAATGTTCAGTTTGTCCAATAGTTGTTTTTCCAAACACCCTCCTTTGTAAGCCACAACGGGGCTATCGAGAGTGGCATCCAGCTCGTATAATAAACCAATGTCTTCTTCCAACTCGCATTGCTCGTGCAATTGAAAGTAACGATGCTCTTGGGGGTTGGGTCGAAAGGACAGACCATAGACCTTGCTTCGCACGTAATTGACCGTCTTTTTGTCCTGGGGCGAGAGGTCCTCGTAGTGTAGGTCGTGCGTGTAATGAAAACAACTGGATTGTGACCCACTGCTCCACCCCAATTCGCGAACAATGAACTTATCCCTTAGGCGAAAACCGTCCACGTCGATGCCCAGACAGACTTTGTACACCCCCCTGAAAACAATGAAAAAAGTCAGACTTCGAAGAGAGTATCCAGGGCTTGTACGATGAGGTCGTTGGGTTCGCGGGTGCCCGCAATGGCCACGTGATCGCTCTCCAGGGTGGGTGGGGGTATCGCCTCGTCCGTGCAAGGAACAAACGCCTCGTCTCGCCAGTGAAACCAGGTACCGCTCACACCGTCGAAGAAATAGAAGGGTTTGTTCAAACGAATGGCCATGGCCATCGCCCAGGCCGAGCCTCCCACCACTCCTCCCTTGTCGTTGAAGAAACTCAACACCAGCACCAGGGTGGCGTCCTTGACCACGTGGTAATTGCGCGTCAGGTACTGCAGGGTGGTGGGGGATGAAAACGATCGGTTGAGGTCGAGGGCGGCTTGCTGCAACGTTTCGCGGCCTTCGGCCATCTGTTCCGGGGTCAAATGCTTGGCCCTAGGGTGGCAGGGTGGGACGAGCACTCGGCACGAGCGATGGGTAGCCAGGCAACAATGTTCTACGTACGCTTCCACGCCTCGGGCACCTCCCGAGGTGATGATCTGCCGTCTCTCATCCATAGATAGGCCCGACATGGTTGCTCAGTCTGCGGTAGAAGAAGAGAAGAAAGGATGAGTGGGGTACCAACGCCACATGGTTTGGGGTCGTTCGTCATCGTAGGTTAGGGGAGGTGTGGGGTCGTGTTCGTCAAACACATGCTCCTCCAGAATCCAACGAATGCTGCGACAATCGCTGCAATCGACGGGTTGCCAATACAACCCCACCCCTCCGGCGTAGGCCCGGTCTTTGTCCTCCATGCAATACTCGCACAGTAGCTTGTCCAGCAGATTGTCGCACCGCCGCTGCCACAGCACGCGTTGGCGATTGACTTCTTCCCTGGTGGGAAGGGACTCGTTCAGTGCATTGGCCAATTGGACGCTCAGGACGCGGGCGCAGCGATGGTCCCACACCTCGTCGTGACCGCTGTAACCGTGACGATCGCGCGTGATGTGGCGATCTCGGATGTCCCACACGTTGGCCGTGCCGACGGGTTTGTCGATGAACGTCCATAGGGCGTGTTCTTCGAGGGGCGGTAGGGACTCATCCTTCTTCCAATCGTTCAACAACTGGGGATCGGCGCAGATGGCGATGTTTGACGTGTTGGAGTGCGCATCGCTTGCCACCGACGTTTCAGCAGAGAAACGACCTCGGACGGATGGCGATGGTTTTTCAGGCATTTGGGAGCAAAACATAGTCCGTGCGAACGTCTGTCTTGGCTTATGAGGGCTTCGTCGCTGGCGTCGACGTCCGTCATGGTGGGAAGAAATCGGTGAAGAATGACAGATCTCCCTTCAGGGTCGGCGATGCCCATCTCTCGGACGCTATACCCGCTTTTCAAGCGGAACCCATGTATCACGACGGTCATGCAAAAGTAAGTCATAGTTACCTGAGATGCTGAGGCTTCGTTGGAACTGTTGTCGACTGCTTCGGGAACGCGCTTCTTGTAGCCTGCACCCCTAGCCAAATATGGTGACGAGACGCCGTTGTTCATTGTCCAACTACCGACATGCCCCAACATGAATGAGCTCAACAGACGCCACGCTATGACCAAATATGTAAGTTCATTGTCCCACTACCGACATGCCCCAACATGAATGAGCTCAACAGACGCCACGCTATGACCAAATATGGTGACGAGACGCTGTTGTTCATTGTCCAACTACCGACATGCCCCAACATGAATGAGCTCAACCGACGCCACGCTATGACCAAATAAGGTTGCGAAACGTCGCGATTGGTCAGCTTTTCGCATGGTCTTTGGGTATAAAAGAAGGTCAGGATCTTGGCAGAGCATCACTCGATTTGGGAGAGAAGAAGACGGCGCTATGAGCATCACCCAAGAGAACAGACGAGAGTTGAACGACGCCCTGGCCGCCTTGTTCGAGGATGAATTGCCACCAGAAATAACCGGTGATGTCGAAGTGCTGCCGGTAGGAGAAAGTGCCCCACCTCCGAGAGACAAAAAGTGCCCCATCGACGGAAGCACTCTGGTAGTCGTCGAAAGCACCAAGGCCTTTGAGGAAGGGCGCGTATGTCTGAAATGTCCCGAGAAGGGGTGTGTGACGTTCACGACCACAGAGAATGCCAAAGTTGTCCTCGAGGGAGTCGCCCGTACTGATCCCGAGTTGAGAAAAGTGTGGTTTGCTCTGAAGTGCAATTGCGATCGCAGACCCTTCCTGAAACTGAGCCGCTCCGCCAAGAATCCGAACCGGTTGTTCTTGACCTGTGCCAGGAAGCGAGACCAAGACCCCTGCAGATATTTTCAATGGGTGGACTCACCCCCCTTCTGTCCCAGGAAAGAGGCCGTACCTCTAGGTGGAGGGGATCAGTGGTCGAGACTGACGAGGGACCAAAGAAAGTGGTTGCTGTATGAAGCCAACATCGATACTAGTGGGGCAGACGGTCAAAGTCAAAGAGTTTCGACGCAATGTGGCGCAAAGAATAATTCGAAAGAAGCAGGGTGAACCTTACCGAGTGGAGGCATGCCGAGATCGATACACTCCTTCTCTCGTTGCTAGCAATTGGTCGATTGAACATTTGCATGTGAGAAAAAACCGATAGAATCTTGTAAATAAGCGCTAACGAGCAATAAAACCCTCATTTTGACTCTAACCATGACTGAGAGTGCATTGATTCGTCTGGAGTGGTGGTCTCAAGGAACCCAATGCCTCATTGCCATCAAGCTCATGATAATCACTTATAACCTCTAGCCATCTATCCACCATTTCCATGCGCCGCATCTTTACATACCACAAAGCTTGCCTCATACTCGCAAACGGTACTTTGCCTCTCAACTCTACGCAATCGGAACCACCCCCTGCACCTCTCTCAGTCAAACCATAATAGCGCATTGTACACACCTCAATGTCGTTCCACAAGCGTTTGCATTCCTCATTGGTCATGACATAGTCCTTTCGCCACCTCCAAGCTAGTGCCACTCCCCCGATCGACAAACCCTTCCGCCGAATACCAATACACCACGAACATGCTAGAGAGCCAACGTTCCACACAGATTTCAAAAATCTCAGACCGCAATCTTCCCGCCATCCGTTCACCAAACCCGTAATTTCACAAATACAAACACGCTCACCCCCTTCCTTCGACCCATCGTGTTGAAAACCAAAAACAGCATTTACCTTTTTTACACGGTCCTTCCATTCCATCCAATAATTTTGAGCCATAATCTTGTTTTGGATCTCGAGCGGCAACCACAGTCGAAACGGAAGATTGTGTAGATCGACAAAGCGAAACGGGGTAGACATCCACTGGCGTTCCACACATCTCATCTCATCTCCTCGATTCCTCTTGCAACCATTCAGCTCATCATCTCAACGCACTCGCTTCTTAACGTTCTCCATTTTTTCTCTCCGTTCACAAAACCACTGCACAGCTAAATGAAACCCGCGCTTTTTTATACCCCCCCCCCCCCCAAAAAAAAAACCCACGCGGAAAAGCTGACCAATCGTTACGTTTCGTGACCCTATTTGGTCATAGCGTGGCGTCTGTTTGTAGTTGAACAATGAACAACAGCGTCTCGTCACCATATTTGGTCGTAGCTTGGCGTCTGTTGAGCTGATTCATGTTGGGGATTGTTGGTAATTATGCGGACTCGCTCGAGTCGAATTTGCATGAAGACTAAGAGGAACACAATGGGGAATCCATTCATGCGTCGTATCTTTTGTTAGAATTCCCAGAAATCGATGCTCACTCGCACGTATCTTCTCGGAAAGAACACAATAGAATCGTTCAACCAGTCAATATGAATCGTAACCATATTTGGAGTTGTTGTCATCAGAGCTGACCAATCGCCACGTTTCGTAACCCTATTTGGAGTTGTTGTCATCAGAGCTGACCAATCGCCACGTTTCCTAACCCTATTTGGAGTTGTTGTCATCAGAGCTGACCAATCACATCGTTTATTCGGTAAGCGACGCTTTCCAGAAAACGTGCGTTCTAGCGTCGGGATCGTCAGTCCCCGCGAAAACCCGCAAGCAGAGTTGTGTGATTCCATTCGACGTTCTACGAGAAAGAAAGCATATATAGAGAGAAAGTATATTTATTTTATATATATATATAACCGTGATTTACTGTGTGGATTCCGTGGAACGATAGCTGCGATTTACTGTGAGGATTCCGTGGAATAATTTAGGACAACGCAGTCTTTGTCAGGATTTGGTGAGTTTGGACTTGTTTGTAGTTAAGCAATGGCGTTCGCTTCGTTGTTACATTCATCGAGTGGATTCGATGAGATTTCATGTTTGTTGTTGCATAAGCGACACCGTTCAGTTTGTTTATTGTTTGTAGTTAAGCAATGGCGTTCGCTTCGTTGTTACATTCATCGAGCGGATTCGATGAGATTTCATGTTTGTTGTTGCATAAGCGACGCCGTTCAGTTTGTTTAATGTTTGTAGTTAAGCAACGGCGGGAAAACCTTCGCTTTATGAATGTGCCAGAACGAGAAAATGAAAACTGTACGGAAATTGTCTACGATATCATTGAAAACGAGCTGAACATTGATGCAGAAAATTTTCATTTCCATGCTGTGCATAGGGTCGGCAAACCGCGATCGTCAGAAGAAGCGTCTTCAAGAACCTATCCACGGCCTATCATCGCCCGCTTCCTCTGTAGGGAAGACAGAGATACGGTGCTGAAAGCAAAACGAAGACTGCGAGATTCGACAAAATATAAGAACTCCTATATCACCCAGGACTATGCAAGAGCCATACAAATGGAAAGGAAAGTTTTGATAAAAGCTATGTTTGTAGCCCGAGAGAAAGTATGAAGGCAAAAGTTGTGGACAGAAATTTAGTTATTAACAACAATGTTTACAACGTAGATAATATCCCTCATGATCTCAGGCCACCTAGAACTTAAAACATCCATTTCATGTAACTATCGCTCAGTTCAAAATTAATGCACTTTTAGGACGTTAAAGAAAACCTTCCCAGCGCTCAGTTCGCTTGCCCAGAACAAGATGTTCTACCAAACCCAATGCAAATTTTATCGTATTTTTCTGTTATGTGTTTATCTTAGTTGTATTTATGTCCTGTTTTTTGCACGAGTGTTTTTTTGCTCTTTTAATTTATTGGTATGTGTGTGTGTGTATAAGGCGGTAGCCAATAAGCGTATCTGTGCCGCTGCAACAGTGTCGGCTTTAAATACCAACTTGGCACCTTCAATAATCCCACTAACGAGTTAGTCATCTGCTCTTTAAATGCGAGAGGCTTAGCTAACATTACAAAGAGACGTGAGACTTTTCGATGGCTCAAGAAAAAAAAATGTTCGATCCATTTTCTTCAAGAAACTCACTGTACTAAGCAAGATGAGGCATATTGGATATCTGAATGGGGGTACACAGCCGTATTTAGCAGTTTCTCAAGTGCACGCGCCGGAGTCAGTATTCTTTTTAATAATAATTTCGCTTTTGAAATTTTGAAATTATTTTCCGATCCAGAGGGCCGTTTTATCATAGTTGACATCAAAACAGAGAACAAAACTTTGACTCTTTTGAATATTTATGCACCAAATGATGACAATCCTGCTTTCTTTGAGAATGTTCTCACCCACCTTTTATCCTTTGATTGTGAAGATATAGTTTTCGGGGGTGATTTTAACTTGGTAATTGATATTCAAAAAGACAAGAAAGGTGGTAACCCAGTGACACACACCAAAGCGTTGAAAGTTGTTCAGCATATAATTGATAGGTTAGACCTTACTGACATATGGCGTCTTCTTAATCCTGATACCGAACGATTTACTTGGAGAAGGAGAAACCCCGAAATACATTGCCGCCTAGATTTCTTCCTTACTAGCTCCAGCTTAAATACAATAGTAACCAAAGCAGATATCAGCCCTGGATATAAAACAGACCACTCTCTCATTACACTTCACCTGGTGAACAATCCAAACCCTAGAGGCCCAGGATTTTGGAAGCTAAATACATCCTTCTTGTTAGAAGATGATTATGTTGCTTTAATAAAGAAAACAATTGAAGACGTTGCAAAAGAATATGAAAATAATGATGAGGTTGATGCCCCTCTCCTCTGGGATACAATGAAAATGCGTATTCGGTCAACATCGCTAAACTATGGTAGGAAAAGAAAACGTGATATGAAATCTGAGGAAGCAAGTATAGAAAGCGTTATATTGTCCCTCCAAAGAAAACTGGAAGAAAATAATCTACTCGAAAACACAAAAACGAATCTCCAAAAAGAATTAGAGGCCAAAATAGCCGAAAGAGAAGAAATTGTAAAATACAAAACCCGTGGGGCAATATTACGATCCAAATCCCGTTGGTACAATGAAGGAGAGAAAAACACAAAGTATTTTCTAACTCTAGAAAAACGCCACTTCAACGAAAAAACAATTAAACATTTGCAAATAAGCGACGATAGTATCATCTACAAGGACAGTGACATCCTAAAAGAAGCAAAATGCTTTTATCAAAAATTATACTCTTCAAGTTTTCCAAATCTGGAGGCCCCCGAGGATATTTTCTTTCCCAAAGGAAACGCTCTTACGCTCAACGTGCTTGAACAAGAAGAGTGCGAAGGTCTCTTAACTGAAACTGAATGCTTAGAAAGCCTCAAATCTATGGAACCGAACAAGAGCCCTGGAACTGACGGTTTGCCAGCCGAATTCTATAAAAGATTCTGGAGTGATGTTAATCCATATCTCATAAATGCCTTAAACAATTCATATGAAAAGGGCCTACTGTCAGTGTCTCAAAGAAGAGGTCTGATCTCCCTCATACCGAAAAAGAACAAACCTACCGATCAACTGAAGAATTGGAGGCCGATCACTCTGCTCAACTGTGATTATAAGATAGCCACGAAAAGTATCGCTTCTCGAATTAGAAAAGTTTTGCCAAAAATAATCAATAATGATCAAACCGGCTTCATGAAGAATAGATTTATCGGAGAAAACATTAGGCTGATAGATAGTCTGATAAATTTCACGAATAAAGAACAAATTCCGGGTCTATTACTATTCGTTGACTTCGAGAAGGCCTTTGACAGCTTAGAATGGTCCTTTATTCACAAAACCCTCCAATATTATAACTTCGGAAAATCTTTAATGACTTGGATAAAACTTTTTTATAAGGATATTAGTAGCAGCATTCAAAACAATGGTTGGGCTTCTGAGTTTTTCACTTTACATCGCGGTGTGAGACAAGGCTGTCCACTCTCCCCTTATTTGTTCATACTTTGCGCAGAAATTTTAGGTAATGCGGTGAGAACGGATAACGGCGTCCGCGGAATAAAGATCCTTAATACTGAATGCAAACTGTCCCAGTACGCAGATGACACAACCTTAATTTTGGATGGCTCACAATCTTCTCTCTTAAGAACTTTTGAATTGCTTGATGCATTCGCGGCCATGTCGGGCTTGAATGTTAATTATGAGAAAACTGAAGCTCTCTGGATCGGCTCTTTGCGGGACTCAAATATCTCTTTCCCTTTAAATAAGCCTATAACTTGGGCTAGGGAAAAGGTCTTCGCCTTGGGGGTTTGGTTCTCGACCGGAGAAATGAACTTCATTTCCAGTAATATCCAGGAGAAAATTGATAAATTAAAGAAGATTATAGGAAGCTGGTCGGCCAGACGACTTACTCTTTTGGGTAAAATTACCGTTTTGAAAAGTCTAGCAGTGTCACAGTTGGTGTATGTGTTGGCTTCTCTCCCGACTATTCACGGCGCGCTGAAAGAAATCAATTCCCTGTTATACGAGTTCCTCTGGGATGCGAAAAACGACAAAATCAAAAGATCGGAAATGATTAATGACTACGACAAAGGAGGGCTAAAGATGATTGACATCGAAAGTTTCAACAAATCATTAAAACTGAAATGGATACAAGGCTATTTGAATGACGATAATCATGCTAAGTGGAAGCTCTTCTTTGACTACTATTTAGAAAAATTCGGAGGCAAGTTGGTGTTTTTAAGTAATCTTAGCACACAGGATGCTGCAAGTCTTGATCTAACTGACCCCTTCTTAAAAGAAGTTCTTGAACACTGGACAAACCTTAACTATAGAGAGGAAAATTTAGATTTTATGAATTCGTACATCTGGCAGAATTCATTAATCAGAATCGGAAACCAACCCCTTTTTTACCCGTCTTGGTTGGAGGCCGGAGTGACGGTGGTCAAGGACCTTGTAGATATTAAACAGGATTTCTTAAGTTTTGATGTTTTTGAAAACAAATTTCAGATTAAAACCAACTATCTGGAGTATTATAAAATTCGATCTGCCCTAAAACAATATAAGAAGAGTTGCTCGCTAGAAACTGATAAACCCCATACAGAGAGTGCGGTTGAGACTATACAGTCCTCGCAAAAAGTTGTTAAAAAACTTTATAAGCTGCTTATCGAAAAAAAGGCTACCCATCCTTCAAGAACGGAGGAAAAATGGAAACGGGAAATTCAACCATTTGGAAATGTAACTGTTGATTGGAAAAAATCTTATCAATTACCGTTTCTCTGTACAAGGAACTCTAAACTCAGAGTATTTCAGTTTAAACTTTTACACAGGAGGATTGCTACAAATGACTTTTTATGTAAAATTGGACTAGAGCAAACTGACCTATGTTCCTTTTGCAGAGAAACTGCGGAAACTCTGATGCATCTTTTTTGGAACTGCAGACATACAAAGCTTTTTTGGGAAAGAACTTTCGAATGGATAACCCAAAATCTTAAGGATCTGGAAAACTTTAAGCTCTCCCCTTCTTTCTGCTTGGGCCTTATTGACAATATATCAGATCTCCTTGTACACCAGATCATTCTTATCGCTAGATCCTACATATACACTTGCAAGTTTAAAAGCTCTTTACCAAAGCTGGAAATGTTTATACAGCTAGTTAAGATAGCTATGAAAGTGGAAAAACAAGCAGCCCTAGAAAATAACACAGTTAGGGCTTTTGAAGTGAAATGGTCTCGACTTAGATAGTCCCTCGCATACGAAGTGATTCAAATGGTGGAAATGGTATGGCTGCCACTGTTGTACGCGGTACTTGATAACTGTCTTGTAAGTAGGTTAGTTTTCGTTGTAAGGTCGCGTATTATTGTTTTTATAAATAACCTCTGTATTGTGTGTAATGTAGTAAGTCACATGTACGATGTAGATATGTAATACGGAATGTAAGTAAGTAGAGTGTGGTATGTGATTAATAAAAGTGGACAAAAAAAAAAAAGTTAAGCAACGGCGTTCGCTTTTTGTAATGTTATATTCATGTTTGTTGTTACTTGCATAAGCGACGCCGTTTGCGAGTTGTTTGTAATTATGCGGACTCGTTAGAGTCGAATTTGCATGAAGAGTAACACAATGGGGGAATCCATTCAGGCGTCAACTCTTTTTGTTCGAATGCCTAGAAATCAATGCTCGCTCGCTAGTATTGTCAAGACTCTATCGGTTTTCTATCGGTTTTCTGTCGGTTTTCTGTCGGGTTTCCGTCGGGTTTCCGTCGGGTTTTCTGTCGGGTTTCTATCGGGTTATGTCGGTTTTCTGTCGGGTTTCTGTCGGTTTTCTGTCGGATATCTGTCAAGTTTCTGTTGGTTTTTTTCTCGCATTTTTGTAGTTACAGTTTTAATTATCCTAAGTCGACTTGCATGTATCTTCTCGGAAAAATCAATTAGTTCGGGGCCCATCCGCGCGATCCCGCAAGGGGAAGTTCATGTGGTTAGCCACACGCGAGGTTGCTTGGCGGGTGATATGTACGAATGCTCTGTCATCATATACTCGCACCTCGTGGAGTCAACTCGACCCTTCTCGGGACGAGGTTTTTACGACAAGGACGGACGTTTCGCGTGGGCAAGCTCTCTGGTTCGCTAAAATCAAATGTATGTTTATTCGATGACGGGGATCATTCGTCATGTGAAAAAAACCCGATAGAATCCTGATAGAAAATCGATACAGTCTTGTAGTATGAATCGTTAGTTTGACTCGAACCCCGAGTGAGAATGTAATTAGGATGTCTTTTTTGTTAGACTATGACGAAACGAGCTGCCGAGCAACCATTAGTCCGTAACGATGAGCTGTCCCCACCTCCGTTTTTCCGAATTGTGTTTAGCCCCATCGGAGCCCGACGCCGTTGGCGAAACGTGGTTTCAGGTCAGCAGTTTCATGCTTCCATTCATCAACGTCGAGCACCCACCCGCGAAGACGACCTGGGCCGAGAACTTATGAACGCCCTACTACTGACCCTACAGAACCAGCTAAACAGCCTCCATGCCCACGAGGAGGATAGGGTGAATTTCACTCTCCAGGCGCCCGGATACATTCACGCCTACCAATCCATTAATTTCGGGGTGGTTGAAATCGCACGGCGTTCCCTACGATTGGAGGAACTTTTACAACAACTGAGTGCAAAATTGAACTCAAATGAAGCATTGAACATTACAGAGGGGCTGGAGGTCACCTTCAACTTGGTGAGGATGCCGCGCCCGGGTGGAAGACGTAAATGCCTCAACGTGGGAACCAAGTGCCTGGACGCAGTCAACAGGAAAAAGAGATGTATCGTCCCGATAAGGAACGCCGACGACCTCTGCTGTGCCCGCGCCATCGTAACGATGCGTGCCCACTGCCATCGGGAAGAGGGAACAGACCTCGCGCGCGACTGGAACAATCTACGCAACGGTCAAGCATTGCAAGGCATTCTGGCCCACACCCTACACCAACAGGTTGGCGTACCACCTGGACCCTGCGGCGTGGAAGAGCTGCAACAGTTTCAGAACGCCCTAGGGAGCAATTATCAGCTGCTGGTCATGTGTAGGGCCAAGCCCTTCATGATCATCTTCAAGGGCCCCGAGGCCAGACATCAAATCCGCCTATTGAAATCGGAGTACCACTACGATGGGTGCACGTCGTTCCCAGCTTTTGTCAACCGGAGCTACTACTGCATCGATTGCGAAAAGGGCTACAACGTGGAAGATGCTGACAATCATCCCTGTGAGGGCCGCATCTGTCGCTGTTGCCACCGGACAAACTGCCCTGACCACCACCGTGGACAGAGGCCCAGCCTGGAATGCCCGCTATGCCATTGTAAGTTCCAGGGGACCGACTGCCTACAACACCATACCTCCAGCGGAAGATGTCAACGTGTCCGTACCTGTCTGGCCTGCAAATCGCAGTATACCGTCAAAAAACGGCATCCCCATCGCTGCGGCATGGCCCGATGCCCTTGTTGCGAGGAAATGGTGATCATTTCTGAGCACAAGTGTTTCATCCAACCTGTCAACGCCGAGGAAGACATGTCCTATGACACTATGGATGAATGGCGAGCAGATCTGTGTGAGGCTAAAGCCCAGAACAAGAAACCACCTCAACCTTCACCTCTCCTGGTCTACGCAGATATCGAAGCCCTTCAACTACCTGACCGTTCTTTTCAACCCATCCTCCTCTTTTACAAAGCAGCTGACGATCAGCAAACCAGGGACATTTATGGCGAAGACTGTTGCCTCCGCTTTCTTCATGCGCTAGACGATATGACACAGATTCCCGATTATGATGGCGATCGTCCCATAATTGTCATTTTCCATAACCTGAAGGGATTTGACGGTATCTTCATTCTTCATACCCTCCATGCAGAACAGCGAACAGTGGAATCGCAGTTAACTGTCGGTGCAAAAGTCTTGTCCTTTAAAAGTGGTGCAGTAAGTTTTAAGGACTCCCTCTGTTTTCTACCGATGCCACTGGCCTCCTTCCCCGCTACCTTCGGTTTAACTGAACTAAAGAAGGGGTTCTTCCCCCATTCTTTCAACACCCAAACCAACCAATCTTACGTAAGTCCCCTTCCCGATCTGCAACATTACGATCCAGACAGCATGAGCACTAGTAAAAGAGCTGAACTGATGAAATGGCATACACGGGAATCGGCCAGAAACGTGGTCTTCAATCTTCGACAGGAGATGCTGGATTACTGCATAACAGATGTGGAACTCCTGCAGGCAGGGTGTGACGCCTTTATTAAAGAATTCCAATCCAACATGGGATTCAACCCATTGGAGAAATGTGTGACCATTGCCTCTGCCTGAAACGAATATTGGCGGAGGCAACATTTGCAACCAGATACCATTGCCGTGGAACCACCGCATGGTTGGAGAGGTGCTAACATCAACCAATCCTGCAAGACCCTGCAGTGGTTATATTTCACCAATGCTCAGCTTCGCCACAACAACGATGCCGCACCAGACCCCATCAAACATGTCCGTAATGGTGGACAGCGAAAGGTAACTACACCTGGTACCTCCTACTTTGTTGACGGGTACGACCCCGTAACACAGACCATCTACGAGTTCCATGGGTTCTTTTGGCACGGGTGCCCAAAATGTCATCCCCGGGACCGCCACGTCAAGCGCCCATCGCATGGTGAACGTACCATGGAAGAAGTCTTCGACGCCACCACTACCCAGTCGATCATCTTGCGAAGTGCCGGTTATACCGTGATGGAGATGTGGGAGTGTCAGTGGAATGAACGCCTGCGTGACAAGAACTCCGCAGAGGCCGTTTTCGTAAACACGTTCGACCTGGCACCCCCTCTCCAACCACGAGACGCCTTCTTTGGTGGCCGAACGGGGGCAGTGACTCTACATGCAGTAGCAGAGGAGGGAGAAGTTATCAAATACGTGGATGTCACGTCGCTTTACCCGTGGGTAAATAAAACAGCATGTTATCCCGTGGGGCATCCAACCATCGTTACCAATCCTGGTCACACCAACATCCACGAGTACTTTGGTCTGGCATCCGTTGATCTTTTACCACCGCCAGCTCTCCACCATCCTGTTCTACCAGTCAGAAGTGGAGGGAAACTCACTTTCCCACTCTGCGACCGCTGCGTAAAAGACCAACAAGCCAAGCCCATGTTGGAACGTACCCCAGTCTGCCCCCACACAAATGAAGTAAGATCCCTCCGAGGCACGTGGTGTACCCCTGAAATTATCAAGGCAGTCAAAAAAGGTTATCAAGTCACGAAGATCCATGAGGTCTGGCATTTTCCCCCTAACCAGCGCGTGACTGGTCTGTTTGCGGGTTATGTCAATACATGGCTTAAAATCAAGCAAGAGGCATCAGGCTTGCCGCGCTGGTGTACCACCGAAGAGGAAAAACAGCGTTACATCAGCAACTACTACGAGCGGGAAGGGATCCAACTGGATTACCACAGCATCAAGAAAAATCCAGGATTGAAAGCGCTAGCCAAATTGATGTCAAATAGTTTCAGGGGGAAATTTGGAGAGAAGCAAAATAAGCCCACCACAGTCACCATTGCACACCTTTATCAGCTATACAGCTTACTGAATGATTCCACACGCCACGTATCCACTCTACGCATATGCACAGATGACCTCCTAGAGGCAGTATACACACACATCTAGGACGACGTACCATCCAGCCACAAAACCAACATCTTTGTGGCAGCTTTCACTACTTGCTGGGCCCGCTTAAACCTTTATTCATACTTGGACACGCTACAGGAACAGGTGCTGTACTACGACACGGATTCGGTGATCTACCGATGGGGGCCAGCCATCTATTCCCCTAGGTGATTACCTAGGGGACATGACCGATGAGCTGGATGGAGATACGATCACCGAATTCGTGTCGGGAGGTGCAAAAAACTACGGATACAGAACAGCTGGTGGCAAGACCGAATGTAAAGTCAGAGGTTTCACTCTCTATGTACGTGGCAAGATGGTGCTCAACGTTACCTTCATGAAAGACCACATACTCAGTGAACTAGAAGATCCGCAAGAACAGCGGAGGAACCTGCAAGTCACAGATCCCAATCACTTCAGCCGTGAGAATACAGCCAAACGTATCAAGTTAACCGAACAGATCAAGCGGTACGGCCTTGTGTTTGATAAACGAGTAGTGGACCCCATCACAAAAACCAGCCTCCCATTTGGCTTTCACCGTACTCAACCCTTGTACGATGAGTCGCTAGAAGCAGAACTGGTAGACGAGCTGTTCACGGAGTGGGACTTTACAGATGAGTTGGATGCCGATGATGAGGCCCTGGCCGAATTGTTATGTGAACTGTAAGTTTGCCCAGAACGAGATCATGAACCATCTGTGTGTTATAATTAGTTTTGCATTCTTCGATAGTTCTTTCATTCTCATTCTTCGATAGTTTTTTCTCGATACCGAGGTCGGGGCCTTGAGCGAACTGGGAGTTGTAAATAGTTTTTCATTCTTGTAAATAGTAGATAGTTTTTCATTCTTCGATAGTTTTTCATTCTTGCAAATAGTCGATAGTTTTTTCATTCTTTGTAAATAGCCTATCAACAGTCTTATCATTAAAATTCGGAGTGTTGCTTTACATCTGTTTAGTCATTGCTTCGTTGGTCAAATGGTTTAAGACGTTGCGTTGTGGCCGCAAAAATCCGGGTTCGATTCCCGGACGGGGCAATTTCACATTTTATTGTTATCACGTGACAATCACACGTGACACCCTTGCGTGACACCCTTGCGTGACAATCACGTGACAATCATGCGTGACACCGTTGCGTTGCGTGACATAATCTTGCGTGACACCCTTGCGTGACATATGATTAATTATGCATACTGTGACTCCCTGGGGACCATCATACTAGGGTTAGGGTTAGGGATAAAAATTAGGGTTAGGGTTAGGGTAAAAAAAGTTAGGGTTAGGGTTCATTAATTATGCATTAAGGTTAGTATCCGGGAAAAAAATAGGGTTAGGGTTAGGGTAAAAAATTAGGGGTAGGGTTCATTAATTATGCAGTTAGGGTTCATTAATTATGCGCATAATTAATTGCCAGGAATACTACTGACAGTGAATTTAACAACGACATTAGCATTTACGCACTGTTTGACGGCTTGTACCATATGTCTTTTTTTGTTATCGTGCAGGATAACATCGCACATAATTAAAATACAAATTAAAACCATTAATTCATCGGGCTAAGTTAAATAGTATATTTAAATGCCTTTTAAAGATGATAAAATCCATTTTCAGCAACAAGGAGAAAATCGCCAGTGATCGAATTTTGATTTCAGTTGCGCTCACTGGTCTCCAATTTTCGCCTTTATGACCCAAATGGAATTCTGGGGAAGTGATTCTTGCATAACGGCGGCATGGAAGACTACCAATTTCCATTTCAGACATTTTTTGGAACTGTCCAGCCACCCGATCCTGTTGACAAAATAGTGCACCGATTGCATTATTTGCAAGTCAAAACTCGCCAACATTGCCATGCCAGTTCCCGGAATGCCAAAGGCCCGGCAAAGACACAACCTCACTTGTGAATCGCTCGTGGCTTTCTCAAACACTTTCGGCGATCCACTCGCTATGAAATTGTTTGTCACCTCATGTTTTCCCTCAGAGAATTGCCTCAACCCACCAACCCACAGGCATGAGGATTCTGAGATAGAAACTAGCTAGAAAAACACACTTACAAATTACCATGTCCTATGAACTGTTTGTTTGTAAAGTTTGTAAGTAGCTACGATTTCAGGAGGAAAATGACCTTTAAGTTACCCAGGCGTAGGATTCATATGATCAAGAAATCATGCTCATACAAGTCAATTATTCGATGGAATGCCCTGGAAAACCAAATGAGATCAATTTGTGACATTCAGGCTTTTAAAAAGTCACTCAAGTGTACTTTTAAGCCACATATATTGTAAATACGTAGAATTTTTTATATGTTAGTTTTATTGTGATTAGTTAGGAAGCTTAATTTTATTGATTGTACTCGACCACATCAGCTTTGCTGAACTTTTTAATCGTGTTTAAATAAATGCTGTTATTATTATTGTTATTATTATTATTATTATTATGGTTATTATTATTATTATTATTATTATTATTATTAATTACCTACCGATATGTTAGCTGCAGTGAGCGCTTAAAAACAAGCGACAGTAAGTGTGATGAGCGGCACAAAAACGATAGAGCCTTCGGTGTTGTGGACCAGCAAAATCTTTATGGTAACCCTTTAAGGGCTTGTCAAAGAACGTGTAGTAGTAGTACTTGATTGAAGTAGTTGATGCAATGCTAAAAGGCCTTCTTTCTTTCCCGTATCTGTTTATGTTGAGCCGAAGTGAAGCTAACTGACTAGATTTGCGCATGTTGCTTTAGTCTTCTTGACTAATTTGGTCTTTTGGCCCGCAAACCACAGTCAAGGTAGTAAGTGGCTTTGACGTATAAAAGATTACTAACAATTATTCTACGAGGGCGCGGTGGATATGAAAAAAAAAACTCTACGACACATAATTGACAATCTGAACAAAAAAGTGAAAGAAAGGAACTCAGAGAAAGAGAAAACCAAAAAAGGTAAGACTTGTCCATCACATAACTAAACAAAAAAGGGTGCAAAAACCTTTCGGTGTGTTGCAAGGTTTCCAAGCAAAGTTGAATGAATTCAATAAAAATGTCCGAGATCAACGTTGAAGCTTCACTTTAGGGTCCTTTTTGAGAAAAAAAACAAACAGAGTTTATTTGCTCTGAATGGTTGTAAATGGTCAGTAGTTTGGTAAAATAATATTCAATCATTGCTCAAAGAGAGGGTGGAAAGGCTTTTAGGTAGATGTACGAGCTGAAGGAAGCAAATTTGTAATCCATCAAAACAACAGGAGACACAATTTCAATTTATTTGAAAGACTGGAACATTGTCTAACCGGCCCTGGTCGGAAACAAGATATACGAGGGATAAGCAAGACAAATGTCCAGGTTATGGTTCAAGAAATGGCGTATAATTCCTTGACTTCTAAGTATTCAAGTAAAAAAAGTAAATACTCGTGTCAATTTCCACCAGCGAACCTAATTGCTTCGTTGACATTTGTTGCTTAAACTAATATAACAAATAATCAGCAAGCCCAAAAATGGGACTATCAAATTGGACCCGTCAATTTTAACATCCCCTGTAGGTAGGTTCTGTTTAAAACGGCCAACCACATCTGCACAGGCAGGTTCCTTGAAAGCAATAAGGCGCGTTTAAATTAACATAGCACTTAAAACCTTAATAGCTGTTTTATTATACCTTCGTGTGTTCAAATTTAATTTCTTAAAATGATGACAGCGGCTTTGAAGGCGTCGTTTCCATTAACCGTCGGTGGTGACACGGTAAATTTTTCGATGTTTCAAATTTCAATTAAGCGCTCATTCATAGTCAATACCAAGAAGGGACTGATAAAGGTGTCAGTATAAATGAGGAATGGACACCTGCTATAATAGTACAAATTAATAATTGATTTACGGATTTAGGTTCTGACCGAGATGTAGTCAAAGCTATTGTTAAATTTCCAGAGAATTAAATGTCTTAAGGAGTGGAATCCTCAATTACGGCGTCCATCCTCTAGCGAGAACGTCAGCGTAAACGATCGCTGACCAAGTTCAATATTAAATCATACGGCCGAGCCCAGTTACTTAGACTCCAGGCTCTAGCTTTGTACTTGTTTAGTTTTTATTTTTTAATTTCTGTGCATGTGTTAAATTTGTAAAGTGCAAGAGCGAAATAAAGTGTTGTTGTCTAATAAATAGTGTATGGGCCAAAATGCCATTATGACAAACGAAACAGAGTGCGTAAAAGAGGAGAATATTATTTAAACAGATAGGAAACAGTATTAAACCATCAGAGCTCGAGCTGTCAAGAACGGCTTCGCTGGTTTATCTGCCAAAATGAGAAACGAAACAGAATGCGTGAAATAGGAGAATATTATTTAAACAGGTATTAAACTATCAGAGCATGAGCTGTCAAGAACGGCTTCGCTGGTTTATGAGTATCCCCATCGACACTTCAAAAGTTCCAGAATAGAACTTCGAACCTACAGAAGTGCAGATCTGTACTTTCCGCTGACAAAACAACAATGAAAGGTTGAATTTTGACAGCATTTTCTTCACTTGAATTATGGAGTAGTCGAAAATGTGTCAATTAAATTATAACAGCGTTCTATGAATCAGGTACAGAAACCATGGGAACTGAAAATTGATGATTTCGGGTTTTTATATCTTTGCGCCCTGCTTTGGAATTAACTGATTAGTCTACCAGGGGCGCTGGATATGAATTGGTAAATAACCGTCGAGGCGCATAGCCCGAGTAGAATAACTGTTTTATCAAAAACGCTACGACGCATAATTTAGAATCAGAACGGAAAACAGTGAAAGAAAGGAACGCAGACAAGGAGGAACCGAAAAAAGGAAACATTTGTCGATCACGTGCAATAAACAAAAAGGTCGCGAAAACCTTTCGATGTGAATATTTCTGGGCAAAGTTGAATGAATTTAATGAGACTGCTTTGAGTCAAGGAAAACTTAGAAGCTTCACTTTTTGAAAAAATTAAAGTACTCTGTTTACATTGGCTCAGAACTGATGTAGATAGCCAGTAGTTTCGTAAACCGTATTTCAATCATTGCTTAAAGCGGATGGAACAGCTTTCACATAGATGTACATGCGAAAGGAAGCGAGTTTGTTATCCATTCAAACAACGACACCTAGTCAGCTGTGAATCTGATCAAAATTCAGTTTATTGAGATGAATAATAATAAATAAATATACATTTATATAGCGTCATCTTCCACTCATATCAAACTTTGCCTATTGTTATGGTTTAAATTTTTTAAGACAATAAGCCTTTTGTTGTATGTCCGTAGGGATTTTTCCGTCCTGTTTCGCGAGATTATAATCGGGTCAAATCGCGTTCAGTCGGAACTTGTCACTGATGACAATTTTTTCCCAACGGTAGCCTACTTAGGAAAACGAAGACAAACTAACTGGGGTACGTCAGCAGGTTTGACTAAGCATTTGTGATACCGAGCACACATGTTTCGGCCTTACCCAGCCTAACCGACTAAAGTAAAAGTAACCGTACTTTACTTTTACTTTAGTCGTCTAGTATTTTTTAGCTCATGTTTTGGCGACCAAGCGGCGATGAGGAGCTGAAAGCGATAAGAACGGGCCGGCTGCTATGTTTTATCTCAGTTTAATATGCTTTATACGCTATGCTAACTCGTGCATGGCTTAATAATTATTTACCAATTACGCATGGATCTACGAAAACAATAAACGAAAACAGAACTGTTGTCGATCGGCAAGAAGACAAGTTTTTGCTTTTGCACCTTTTCACGTTTAAATGATTTCGCTTTTCGCCAATTTTTCCATTGCTAAAAACAACTCAGTAAAAAAAGGAAAGGAAGACAAAAATACAATGAAGGCACAACGCTTGATATCGCGAAAACGCGGGTTTACTTAAATTATTGTTAGACCTCGCGTTTTTGTTTTTTGGTTTATTGAAGCAAGTAAACATCGCTGTTGAAGGCAAAAGGTGCGACTTTCGCACTTTTTTCCGTTTCAGTGATTTTATTCTCCGGTTGGCCAAAAATTCTGAAGCAAAAATCTTTCTCGTCGCATTCACTTAGTAAAAACAAAAATAGTTTGAATGGTTTGGAATTGCCTTCCCAAACTGTTTTTTTTTTTTTTTTTTTTTCATCTTTTTTTTCGTGACGACTCCCCGACCTAGCGCGCGCTCACGTTTGTCGCAGGTTTGTCGCAGATTTGTCTTTAACCCCGCGCGCGCGACGCTGTTCAAAGATAAACGGGGGCGGACCATACACTAATTAACAGTATTGATCTTCAGTTGAAAAGCCCATAAATTTTATTCATGATGCTTGCATATAAAACTCTCGTAAACGCAAGTTATAATCACTTTGATTGAGAGAAGAGCAAAGAAACATGAGTAAGTTTTATGAAGTATCGAAAGTGTTCGATAAGCGTACGGACGCACACGGTCGTGTTCAGTACCTTGTTCGCTGGCGTTTTCTAAAAAACTTCTTTCTCGACGATCTCTTCTCATAACGTGAGCGAAATGATTCTTGTCAAGTGACAAAAGCGGATTGATTGTTTTCAAGTGCACGCGTCTGTATAACCATTTACTCATTAGCATAACTAGTACTCACTGACCATTCATGACAACTAGAAAACAATGGAGTCAACTAAGCTCGAAGTTCAAAGACGCTCAGTTGCGCTTAAAAAATGTTACAGGTCGGTAACGTTTCTTTATTAGCAATTCGCAGAAAAAGCTGAAGAAATGTCTTCATTAGAACTTCATTCATGCTGCGCACAAGACCTGACAAAGGTTGGCGGCACGCGCTTCTTCATGGAAAGTAGAGTTTTTGTCAATTAATGGTTTGTTGACGATTAAGAGACAAAGACGAGAAGACAATGCACAACGGCCATGAAAGCGTCCTTACCCCACCCCGAGAAGGGTGACATCTGGTGTCAACGAAGATTTTAAATCTCGCGCTCGGAAATTTGCTAAGCGTCGGTTCTTACAAACTTTTGTTCTAGAAACAAAAGAGCCTCAAAGCTGCAAACAATAAAAATGCCCATAAAAGGAAGTTTATCCAGTGCCATTATCTACCAAAAATTAAACACAAAGTTTGATATGAATTGTCCATGGCGCTTTACAATGCTCTAAATACCCTAAAAATTAAGATCCTAAGAATTAAATGCGCTATATAATACAATAAGGTTACAAATAAAAAGTAAAAACTACAAATAAAAACTACAAATCTAATGCACGTTTAAAAAGATAAGTCTTAAGATGAGCCCTAAAAACTGCCTCTGATGATGAAAATCTGATCTGGAATGGTAGTTTATTCCAGAGCCTTGGTGCCACCACGGAAAAAGCCCTTTCACCATATGTTTTAAGATTCGTTCTAGGCTCATCAAGCAACCTATTGTCTGAAGATCTTAGTGTGCGACGCGAGTCATTATACCTCAATAGGTCTTTAATGTAATCTGAGGCCAATCCTGATCAGAAGCAAGATACCTGGGCGATAAACAAAACAAACAACCATCCGGGCTATCCTTTACGAAATGGCAACTTGAAATTTGCCTGATGCGTGGCACAAAAACTGGACCTTCCCGAGGAACAGAATGAAAAAACAAAGAGAACACCAATTCTTCTCATTTCTACTCAATCTCGTACCCAGAGTCCTCAAGCTCTAGGGCCAGTGGTTAGTCGCCAGGAGAGACTCTGGGATAATGGGAAAAAATTCAATTTTTTTGATTGGGCGGCCCGTAACGGCTTTCATTGTTTTACCCCAGATTTTCTGGGAATTGAGGAGTTGGGCCTGGCTGCATGGCGTGTAGACCTCTCTTCTAACGCTACGCTAAAAGTGAGCTCTCTGCCAAGCTTCTGAACCAATTTAAATGCTTTCGATAGCCACTGACAGCTAAAATCACAAATTGCCTCACTGGCTAACGCTTGGAACTTCTTTAGCTAGTTTATTTGTATGGGAAACAGGAAAAAGCGAAAGAAACACAGCGACTCAGACATGGCGGCCAGCGAAGACACCAAAGCCGAAGGTTCCATCGACGCCTTAATAAAAACTATGGAAGCCGGCTTCGACAGTGTCCGCGCGGAAATCGAGAAACTACGTCAAGAATTCAAACATGAAATCGTCGAAATGAAGCACGAAATCCAATCAATAAAGCAAAGCATAACCTTCACGCAAGACGAAGTCGACACTCTGAAGGAGAAGGCAGAGACAAATATGACAGAAGTGAAGGGGGGTCTTGAAGAGCTGAACAAGAAAATTGCTGCTCTAGAAGTTCAACTGAATGCTGAAATAGAAAAGAACATCAAGCTCGAACAGTACACTCGCCGAGAGAATTTACGCTTCAACAATTTAAGAGAGGAGGAGGATGAGGATTGCAAGTCCTTGATTTACAAGGTTATCCAGAACGATATGGGCATCGACACATCAGAGATAAAATTTCACGCTGTCCACAGAGTAGGCAGGAAAATCGAAAACAGATGTAGGCCTATTATCGCCCGTTTTATTAGCCGTGAAGACAGAAATTTAATCTGGCAACATAGAGGTAAGATTAAGCACTTGCAAAACTACCCAGATGCATATATAACTGAAGATTTTGCAAAAGCGATTCAGGAGGAAAGGAAAGTTTTGATAAAAGCGATGCTGAAGGCTAGAGAAAAGGAGGGACTTTCGAACGCAAAAGTTGTTGGACGCTATCTCTTCATTAATAATGAAAAATATGATTACAGAAATATCCCAGACTACTTAACATAACTTTATTTTTCTTAATATTTCCCTTACGCTATTGCTTTGTTCTTAACTAGAAATAATCTATCGTATGCAAATTTCTACTAAATGGCAAACGAGCTCGATTCATTCACACTAGCAACCAATCCTGCTGGGACTCAAATCAACAATGAGTTATTTTTATGTGTTGTATTTCACACTTTGTTATATGTATTTCGCCTGTTCAAAACTACAAACATCGCGCTTTGTTGTAATAACTACGATAACTCTAGTATGCTCTTATGCCATGGTTTTTCCAATAGAAAACTTTCTTCTTTTCTTTTAATGGATCTAAAAGTATGTTCCCTTAATGTGAGGGGTCTTGGCGACCGGTTAAAAAGACGGGAAATGTTTAACTGGCTAAGAAAGAAAAACTATTCAGTTTACATGCTTCAAGAAGTGCACTGCTCGGAAAACGCAATTCCTGTATGGTCTGCCGAATGGGGATATAAAACTCTTTTTAGCTGTTGTACCAGCGCTAGAGGAGGAGTCGCTATTTTATTCAATAATAATTTCAACCCCCAACTCCAACGAACATACTCGGACTCTAATGGAAGATTTATCATCTGCGACATTATAGCAGATAACAAATCCGTGACGATGGCTGTGCCCTATGCACCTAATGACGATGATCCAAGTTTCTTTCTGAATTTCTTTGATCATTTAAATGATTTTAAATGTGACGAGTTAGTAATCGGAGGGATTTCAACCTGGTTTTGGACCTAGACATTGATAAAAAAGGCGGTCTCGCTAAAACACATGCGGAATCAGTGAAAACACTAAACGATTTCTGCGTTCAATTCGATCTACTAGATGCATGGAGAATATTGAATCCGGACGCGCGCAGATATACTTGGCGGCGCAAACGGCCAGACATCCATGGCCACTGCCGTTTAGACTTCTTCCTTGTTACTCAAAGCCTAATGTGCAACATCACGTCCGCTAATATATCAATTGGATATAAAACAGATCACTCCCTAATAGAAATCACAGTCGCTACCCACTCGAATATGTGAGGCCCTGGTTTCTGGAAACTCAACACTTCGCTCCTAACAGAAATGGATTATATAAACCAAATACGAGCTGTAATTAAAGACACACAGGAAGAATACCAAAATGATAGCTTCGTCAATGATGCTCTTATGTGGGAAATGGTAAAGCTAAATATAAGAAAACAGTCTCTACGATACTCAACTATAAAAAAGCAAAAATATCACGACGTGAAGAAGAGCTTGAGAAAGAAATCAATAACCTGCAATGTTTTATCGAATCCAATAACGCGAAGGAAAAAGATAAGAAAGATACTTTAAACGCTCTAGACACCAAAAAATTAGAACTGGAGAAAATAATTGAATATCGAACGAAAGGCTCAATTTTGAGAGCAAGATGCAGATGGCATAATGAAGGTGAAAAAAATACAAAATACTTTCTTAATCTTGAGAAACGGCATTACAACCAAGGAGCAATAAGCCAATTAAAACTAGGAAACGAAAATTTTGTCACCACAGACAAAAAAATTTTAAGTGAATGTAAGACTTTCTATAAAACTCTTTACAGCTCTAACAATGACTCTCAAAATGAAAGAGCCGATAACGTTTTTTTTAAAACGCAAATGGAGAAAAAATTAAACCAGACAGAACAGGATAGTTGCGAAGGGCTACTAACCAAAACAGAATGTCTTGAAGCACTTAAAAATATGGAATGTAACAAGACTCCTGGCTCTGACGGACTGCCAGCAGAATTTTACAAAGTCTTTTGGAACGACATCGCTGACCTCTTCTTAAAGTCTTTAAACTATGCCTATCAAACAGGACAGCTGTCAGTGACTCAAAGACGAGGTACCATCAAACTAATACCAAAGAAAGATGCTGATCCCTGCCTTATCAAAAACTGGCGTCCGATATCTTTACTAAATAGCGATTATAAAATAGCAGCCAAGGCGATTGCTAACCGTTTCAAACAGGTTCTCCCAAACCTTATTGACAATGATCAAACTGGTTTTCTAAAAGGTAGATTCATTGGAGAAAACATTCGTCTTATCGATAGTATTATAAAGTATACGGCCACAAAAAACATTCCTGGTCTTCTACTTTTTCTCGACTTTGAAAAAGCTTTTGACACAGTAGAGTGGTCTTTCTTAAATAAAACCCTACATCATTACAATTTCGGTCCATCTGCTATTCAGTGGATTAAACTCTTTTGCCACAATACAGAAAGCTGCATCTTAAACAACGGTTGGTCTAGTGATTTCTTTAAACTTGAAAGGGGGTTAGACAAGGGTGCCCCCTTTCTCCGTACCTCTTCATTATTTGCGTCGAAATACTAGCTGAAACAGTGAGGAAAAATAAAAATATCAAGGGTATAACAATTGAAGGACAAGAAATCAAAATTAGCCAATACGCAGATGACACTACATTTATTTTGGACGGTTCGAGTGTCTCCTTCACAACTGCCCTACAGCGAAACTTCTGGTCTCCGTTTAAACAACAGGAAAACGGAGGCTCTGTGGGTCGGTGCAAACATTGGAAAGGAAGAAAATCTCAACCCGGAAAAAGGTTTTAAATGGGTAAAAGACAAAGTTAGAACTTTAGGGATATGGCTGTCGACCAACCCGAAACTACTATAGAGGCTAACTATAGCGAAAAACTAACTAAGGTAAGAAATAGCTTAAGCTGCTGGGAATTGCGCCGTCTAACCTTACTGGGTAAAATTGCCGTACTTAAAAGCCTTATTGCCTCCCAACTTGTTTATGTTTTGTCACCTTTGCCAACAAACCACAGGATGGTAAAGGTGACAAAATAAAGCGCGATATTATGATTAGCGACTACAGCAATGGAGGGCTAAGAATGATTGACATTAAACTATTCAACAAAGCTCTCAAGTCAAGTTGGATAACAAAATATTTAGACTCAGAAAATCATGGAAAATGGAAACGTTTTTTTGATCTTGAATTACAACGTTTTGGTGGTGAGGAAATTTTTCGAGGCAACCTTAGCAAAGAAGATTTATCAAAATACTTCAAAATATCGGATACCTTTCTTTCAGAAATACTACAAATCTGGACGGACATTAAATATGAGGCTAACATTTTCTCCATTGAGCAGCTAAAAGCGCAAAATCTCTGGCAAAACTCTCTTATCCGAGTCGGAAACAAACCCATACACTATAGATCATGGTCTTCAAAAGGAGTTAGAAACGTGGGTCATCTGATGAAAGATACGAGGAATTTTTTATCTTTTTTTAGACTTTACAGAACGTTTCAATATCAAAACAAATTTTCTTACTTTCCAAGGAGTGATATCAGCGATTAAAGCTTTATGGAAAAGCAACAAAGAAACCCTACACAGTGTTACCACCAACTACGAAACTTTCACTGATACTTTTTCAAAGACAAGACAACCAAACAGACTATCATATAAAATTCTCGTTGGCAAAAAGCAGAAAAAACCGATCGAAGCTCAAAGAAAATGGGTCGCGGACTGCAAACTCGAAACCCAAGAAAACATTGATTGGGACACATTGTACCGATCATCTTTTCTGTGTACAAGGATCTCAAAACTAATTGTCTTCCAATTTAAGCTACTACACAGGAGATTAGCGACTAATAGTTTTTTAACAAAAATAAACCTACAGGATAATGAGCAAAATGATACGGAGTCTCTGATTCACCTCTTCTTGACTTGTAACATATCCACTCTTTTCTGGCAAGATTTTAAGCAATGGGCAGTTAATCGTGGAGAGCTTTCAAATACTATTAATCTAACGGCATATCTAGTATTAGGATTGAATCCAAACAAGAACAAGAGAGTAGACTTCTACCTTTTGATCGCCAGATTTTTTCTTTGGGTATGCAAAATACGTAATACTTCCCCAAAATAGAAAATTTCTCTCTCTTCCTCTCACATTACGATACACCGAAATCCAACAGTTAATTAGTACCACATTGGCAAAACCATGCGCATCTTTCCTTTTTTTTTTCTCTTTCATTTCATCATCAACTGTTTCCTTTTCTTTTTTTAGCAATCGTTTAAAAATGGAAAGGTAATGTAATGTAATGTTATTTTTTTTTTATGTTATGTTCCGTAACTTAGTGCATCGTAATGTTCTGAAGTTATGTAATTGATTATAAATTAAATAAATAAATAAAAAAAAAAAAGATTTTCTGGGAATATGGCGGTCCATCATCCCAGAGTCTCTCCCGGCGACTTAACGCTGGCCAAAGAGCCTGAGGACTCTGGGTACGAGATTGATTTTTACTGACAACACACTCTATTTGTAAGAATTGAAAGTTTGAAGCTCGTAATTAAAACGTTGCATCGAGTGCCGGTAAAAGAACATTTTCAATGTGCGTCAATAGAGCTTATAAGTTTTAAAAACGCCAATCCTTAAGAGAGATTTCCTTTAGTGAATGCTGCTGTAGACTTGAGTTGTTGTTCGTTCAGTTTGTTTTGAATAGACTGGCCCATGAGTATCATTACCAGAATATATCAGAGAATGAATGGAGAAAGTAAAGAATTTGTACGTCATGATCATAGCCGGCTTTCTGTGAGATTAACCTCCTTCCTGGGGCAGAGGGAGATAGGGATGGAGGGTTCCCTAAAAGAAAACGACCACAATTTAAGCACAATATATACTCCTTCTTCCATACATCACGATACATCTGTGCATCCATCAGTCCATCCCTCCATTGATCCATCCATTCATAAGTCTCAGTCCGTTTGTCTGCCTGTCCATCGTTCGTCCATCCATCTATCGTTTGTTTCTACGTTCCTTCTTTCCTTCACGTTTCAATTTTTTCTTTTATCCTTTTTTTTTTTCAATTATGCTTCGTGTTTCATCATTGATTTTTTTTTTATTTTAGATGGTGAGTCTCCAGCACGTTAGGATCATTCATACCCATTTTAAGAGCAATTCTCTGTAAGAATCGAACAAAGTGGGAAATGAAAAAGTTTGACCCCTCCACTCAAATTCACATGAAAGTAGACCTTCATGGCCGATGTTCAAAAATGACCATTATTGAGGTCAAAACTTAATTGTTGCCATGGTAACACCGAATGTTTGTTGATGCCTGAGAACCCAATTTTGAACTAGAAAACTGTTGTGAAAACTGCAAAATTCAAAACACTATTTCTAAAGTGCAATAAGAAACTACAACTTGAGACTTATACCAAATGTTAAACTACTACTCTAGTTTTTCTCCGTGTATGTTGCTTGTTATTATATTTATTCTGCATAGAATAAACAGTGACTTAATTACACATTGTCTCCGCCATTTAAATTTGTGAGTGAAACTAGCAGTACGTTTCTCTCACTTCCTCCAAAAGTACATCAGTTCTAGAACTATAACTACATGGATAGTTTACAACAGACATTGTAGTTACTAAAATAGTAAAACTTTCTGCGGGGCGGGCTTATTTGGTTGTCAGGGCAATCAGCAAAAACAATACCAAAATCAAGCTTCTTAAATTTTGCTGAAATTAACATTCCTTCAATTCGCTAAAAAAAAAATAGAAGAAGACCGAGACAGCTGTCAGAATAAAAGAATATTGTCTGTTGATTAAACCTCTGATGAAAACAATCGTTTATGACCATGAATTTTGAAACAAACTGAGTCGAACTGGAGCTTACCTTACTGTTTAGTCCATTTCTCCGCTTTGCGACTCGCTTTCCTGTACTCCTCAATCAGACGTCACCATTCGCTCCAAACAATGACAAAATGCATGATCTAGAGTAAATTTCAATAAGCCAATGATTTTAGCCCAATTTATGGAGCATAGATGGAAGAAAACAATTGTCTTCAAGGTTGAAGCGAGGAAGCGAAAATAACCTTATGCCATGGGAGATTAAAGGTCGGCGGTGTTTACCAGAAGACTTCTTACTTTATGTTTTGTTCAACAACGTGTCCTTAGACGTAAGTTGTTCATGGCACATGTAATTTACATTAATTTGATCAGATTTTTGTTTAGTTTTCGACTCGATATCTTCCTCCTTGTCCATCCACAGTAGCACAAACATTCTCTGATAGAAGAAAAACAGGAAAATTTGTTCTCGAGCTCATACTATTTTTTCGCAGCAAAAATTTTATAAATAACACCGAAAAAACACAATTTGTCAATCAAAGTAATACACTGTATTAAAGATAAATGAAGGAATAGCTATTTTCAATTTTATACAGCTTGCATACCTATATGCTTTCATTTCAAGACATGTCAGTGGTTGATTGACGGGTATATCCTTCTTTCAAGTACAATTTCTTCCAGCTCCTTAGTAATATAATTAATAGCAATATAAAAATAAAAACAACAGCAACAAAAAACAGAGAAACAAACAAAAATCGGCTTTGTTCTTATCAACGAAATTTTCTTGTTATGCTAAGTGTAAAAGAACCTGCGTTAGGAAGCTAGTACATGCTCTATCAGCTACACTGTCTGCTGCAGCTTTGCAGCTGCAGCTCTCGACAATAGAAACAACACCGTTTACAAAGGGTTCCTTTCGTTGTCCTGAGATGTGCACATCGAACTCTTTGCAGATGGCTTTAAGCGTTGTCATTTTTAGCGAGGGTAATTCTTCTTTCGTCATTTGGCACAGCTGAAGACCTCCGTGCACCAGTGGATGCCCATTTCATAAGATCATTTCTTACCTCAAGTAGCATATCCTCGTTTTTATGTGCCTGATATTCTGACTCGCTGAGTTGCTTTCTTTTTGCCGCAAAGCGAGAGAAGTAAGAAGAAATTTGCGACGGTGTAAGGAACTCATCAATCGAAAACAATCACTGATTGTTAGCGTCTCGAGCTTTGCGCATCTTCTTCGCGACTTCTTCACCTGTGGTCTTCTTACTTGATTTCTATCCTAACTAAAAACGTACTCTCAATAAAGGACTTCTCCTTTTCACTGAATCTTGCAGTCTTAGGTTTCGACTTTAACGCCCAGCCCATACTCAGCAACGGGGAATAAGGAGCACCGCTCAGACTAACACTGGAGAGCTCCTTAGTTTGGCCTTCTTCTAAATGCTGCGCATAACTTAACTTAGCTCTGTCTTGAAGGGTGACTTCTTCCAGAGACCTGATATGCATTCTGTACTCACAGTGTCTTTTGAGTGCGGAATATCGCACGAAAGACTTTGTGCAGCCCTTCTCCGGAAAAGAAAATTTTTTTGGCAGAAGTTGATTGCTGCTGTCACTGGAATCTGAGCACTGGGATGTGCTGTCACTAAAATCGCGGTCATCCTTCTTTTCCAGCCTTCTAGTTTGTTTCGTATTTGACACATAAGCCGTTACCTTGCTTTGTGCCCTTCTTTGAAATACGGCCGAAAAATCACCATCGCCAAAGCAGACGTTTTCAAGCCATGAAAATTCACTTTCCTCTGGCACTGCAAAACGGCGCAGTGATACAGTTAAGGAAATTCACCGGTTTTGGCCACAGTGAGTGACCAAAAGTGAGTGTACTTAGGAGATAGGCTGCGATTGGTTACAATTGTCTTCCCTAGACATTCCTCAGTAAACATAATGAAAAAATTTGAAAGATGGAAACTTCTAAATCATTTTATCACAGTCAGGGTTATTCTGACTTGCGGCTCGCTTTCACTTGTTTGAACTCTGTATGCACGCACTTTTATACGTGGGATCATAAATCTCAAATTTGCATCTCAGTGAGACTGTAGCTATGGTACCACTGAAATCAGATTTTGATGATTTTGATTTGTGGTGAAGGGTTTTATGACGACCTGCACAAATTGTAATGAATTTCGTCACCCACGCATTTCATCAGAGAATGCAATTGTGATTACTATAACAGGTTAATAAAACGTCACTATCTATATCTGAAGTAGCTACGTTGTTACACAGATGGTTCTACATTTTATTGTGATTCTTACTGTAGTTTATGTGTTTGTTCTTACCCGGCGCGGAACCCATTGGAACGATAGCTCCTGTTAGTTGCTTGATAAGGACAGAGTGCCTTTTCAAAACAGAACGATCCCCTTTCATTTTGGAGCCTTTATGATTACTAAGTCCTATAGGAACTTGGTAGGTACTCCGTCTGCTTCTCCAATATATACCCAGTCGATCACGATGATAACTGCATATCTTTAAGGTTGTTCCTTCAGCACGTGTTACATCGAAAAACCCTAAAGCAAAACCTGGAGCTATAAAAAGCGAAAAATAACTTTTTCCGTTCAAGTTGATATAGGACGTGGGAAAACTGTGCATTTCTTAAAAACATGGCATGCGGCTAAACCTTAATAATAGAAAGGATACTTCACAAATTAATGTGATCAAGTAAGCTGAAGCCACTCAAAAGGCACTAAGGCCACATGGTAGCGGGCATTACCCCTTAAATCTACCAAAGCAAAGATTGAGCCCAAGCATTAGCAGCCATGAACAGCTGTTTCGGCCTTTTTAGGCCTCATCAGCATGGCATAGCTAATACTCAGGCTCAAGTACCCACATATCAATAAAACAAGCAATGAAATCGTAAAGCTTGTGGGATGTGGCTGGAGTGACAAGGATACTTCACAAATTAATGTGATCAAGTAAGCTGAAGCCACTCAAAAGGCACTAAGGCCACATGGTAGCGGGCATTACCCCTTAAATCTACCAAAGCAAAGATTGAGCCCAAGCATTAGCAGCCATGAACAGCTGTTTCGGCCTTTTTAGGCCTCATCAGCATGGCATAGCTAATACTCAGGCTCAAGTACCCACATATCAATAAAACAAGCAATGAAATCGTAAAGCTTGTGGGATGTGGCTGGAGTGACAAGGATACTTCACAAATTAATGTGATCAAGTAAGCTGAAGCCACTCAAAAGGCACTAAGGCCACATGGTAGCGGGCATTACCCCTTAAATCTACCAAAGCAAAGATTGAGCCCAAGCATTAGCAGCCTTAGTGCCTTTTGAGTGGCTTCAGCTTACTTGATCACATTAATTTGTGAAGTATCCTTGTCACTCCAGCCACATCCCACAAGCTTTACGATTTCATTGCTTGTTTATTGATATGTGGGTACTTGAGCCTGAGTATTAGCTATGCCATGCTGATGAGGCCTAAAAAGGCCGAAACAGCTGTTCATGGCTGCTAATGCTTGGGCTCAATCTTTGCTTTGGTAGATTTAAGGGGTAATGCCCGCTACCATGTGGCCTTAGTGCCTTTTGAGTGGCTTCAGCTTACTTGATCACATTAATTTGTGAAGTATCCTTGTCACTCCAGCCACATCCCACAAGCTTTACGATTTCATTGCTTAATAATAGAAAATCTACTTTATTATTCACAACAAGCAATTCTGAGAAAAAGACCCTTGAAAAGCCATCAATCCAGGTCTTTGCATTTATAAGTCCACGTTTCCACTAATATGGTCCCATACTTATTTTACGAAAACCAATTTGAAGTACGAAAAAGTTGCAAAAAATTGCGCACAAAATTCTTAGAATCTGGTCGCGTGCGGCTAAAAAAGTTTTTATACCAGTTGCCGACTACCCTTTTGATACGCGTTTGTCATGCTTGATTGTTAGAAGAGAAAAACAGTATTCAGCTCACCTCCACGACAAAGTAATAAATCAATTTCATCAGAAACATCTTCATTGCACTTGCTGAGACCGTGAGTTTTTCAATGGCTCGATATGTCTCGATCACAATCTCTTAGAAGAAACAGTTCTTCCTCGCTACATATGCAAGGCAGTGAGTGAGGGAGTAGCAAAACAGCAAATCTCTCGGGAAATCTCCATACGAGAAAAAGCAAATCCGATTCGCCTGAATGCATGCGTTGATAAACATCTATGTTGATGAACACCGCTGACCTGGTGCCGACATGCTTCACAAGATTTGTCGTATTTTATTTGAATTTCCGAGTCTTCAAAACTTCATTGAATGTAATCTTTCTCAAAAGTGTTTACCAGCACACGGTTTCGTTTTGAATGGAGTGAATGGCGAAGTCTGTTTGACAAGTACAACAAAAGGCCAAGGTGGAAACTTACACGTACGTTTAGTCCATGTCGGTTTGCTTTGGTACCACCAAACCTGAATTTAGTGGGCAGAAGTAAAGAAATGCATTGCTACTGGAGATGAATAACAAGACAGGCTGGAAGAAAAGGTTAAGAGACTGGATTTATGAATAATACGACCGCTGTGGGGAAAGAACCAGCTCCTTCAACGGGAGTCAACAAGTGGAGAAATGGACCAAACCGTAAAGTATGCTCCAGTTCGACTCAGTTTGTTTCAAAATTCATGGTCATAAACGTTTAATCAACAGACAATATTCTTTTATTCTGACAGCTGTCTCGGTCTTCTTCTATTTTTTTTAGCGAATTGAAGGAATGTTAATTTCAGCAAAATTTAAGAAGCTTGATTTTGGTATTGTTTTTGCTGATTGCCCTGACAACCAAATAAGCCCGCCCCGCAGAAAGTTTTACAAATTTAGTAACTACAATGTCTGTTGTAAACTATCCATGTAGTTATAGTTCTAGAACTGATGTACTTTTGGAGGAAGTGGGAGAAACGTACTGCTAGTTTCACTTACAAAATTAAATGGCGGAGACAATGTGTAATTAAGTCACCGTTTATTCTATGCAGAATAAACATAATAACAAGCGACATACACGGAGAAAAACTAGAGTAGTAGTTTAACATTTGGTATAAGTCTCAAGTTGTAGTTTTTTATTGCACTTGAGAAATAGTGTTTTGAATTTTGCAGTTTTCACAACAGTTTTCTAGTTCAAAATTGGGTTCTCAGGCATCAACAAACATTCGGTGTTACCATGGCAACAGTTAAGTTTTGACCTCAATAATGGTCAATTTTGAACATCCCCCATGAAGGTCTACTTTCATGTAAATTTGAGTAGGGGGGTCAAACTTTTTCATTTCCCACTTTGTTTGATTCTTACAGAGAATTGCTCTTAAAACCTTTTCTTCCAAAATGTTTTAGTCTTTATTTTTTTAACTGATTAGTTTTTTGGTTGCCACTTCCCACTTTTTTTTTTTTAATAGAGGAACGTCCCCTTATAGAAAACTTGTTCTTTCTTATCATCCTTCTCGTAGCATAAAAGGGAACTTGTTTTATATAAAGGAGGAACAAAACGTACATTTGCAAATAAAAAAGGATCGTCTTCTACCAAATTCCTAGTTCTTAATAGTCTAGTTTCGAGTTTGCCATGACCGCTTAATAAAAGCACTGAGAACGCATTTGCACGGGGTTAGCCTCGACCTTTAGTAAAATATTCACAAAATACCAGCGGGAAGGTGCCACAAACTTGAAAATCAAACAATAGACAGAGCTGTAAACAGGTCATCTTCTCGCTGGAATTTGTGAATATTTTACTTTAGGTCGAGGCTAACCCTGTACAAATGCTTTCTCAGTACTTTTATTCAGCGGTCATGGCGAACTCGAAACTGGTCTATGCCGGCGGCTAGAGGAAGAAGTGTGCCGCTAGTAATTTGCCCTACATGAAAACCATAGTTATTAGGAGATTTGGGTGGTACTTAGAATTATTTTGGAGTTGTTAAAGTCGGGAACTAAAATTTTGGGAAATGATCCTTCCTTCCTTCGGTCATTTATTTATAACACGCCATATTACAAATACAGTGTACTAAACCTTTATTCTTACAATGATATCAACTTTTCTTTAAAGACCTTCCCCCTTTTTTGCTCAGGCTATCAAAATGTCCCTCAACGCCATTTCATATAATCCTTTTCAGTTCAGGACACCAGTCATCTTTAGGGAGCAGGTTTGGCGCAGCGGTGAGAGCGCTCGCCTTCCACCAATGCATATGTCCCGGGTTCGATTCCCGGACTTGGTGTCATATGTGGGCTGAGTTTGTAGGCTCTCTACTCTGCTCAGAGACGTTTTTCTTCGGGTACTCTAGTTTTGCCGTCTCCCCAAAAGCAACATTTGATTTGATTTGATTTGAGTTGATGTGATTTGTAATTAGATTGCTGGACACCAGTTGATACCAGCTGATTGGTCTTATTATCCGTATGCCGGATAGGGCACAAAGCCTCAATTTGATTTTAAAATCCAACAGTGAAAAAAAAAAAAAAAAAAAAAAAAAAAGCTCGGTGATCCTTCAGGGAGAATGCCACTGAACAACAGCGCTAAATAAAAACAACAACAACAAAAAAAAAAAAGAAAATCAACCGTTACTTCGCCAGATATTCAAATAACCACCTTAAAGTATATGCTAGTTAGAGCCAAAATACAAAAGGTTGCGTTGTTTGGTTGTGTTTTGCGCCTCTGATAAAAGCCAACAATCGCCTTCAAAACACTTCCATTTAAAACTACTTTCAACTAAGCTTCCTTAGGCGGGAGAACGGCCGGTGGTAGAAGTCGTGCCATAAAACTACCTGCAACACGCGCATACGAAATAGAGTAGAACCTCGATTTTCACGATTTGTCCATGCAACGGAAAATGTATGAATGAATAGTCCGATATTACGAAAACTCGCTTTAGCTAACATAATTTTATTTGGGTAATCACTTCGACTAACGAGAAGAAACGAGCATCCGAACATTTCTGTCAACTTGAGAAAGGCGGGAAATCTTGCGACCACAAATATATTAAAAACCAAGTAGTAATAAAAAAAATAATAATAATAAATTCGATCCTCGAAAATTTACCATCGACCCTCGACATTCTACTCTCGACTCTCGACCCTGGAGAAAAAAATTACACCCAACTACAGATACAGTGAATAACGTATTTAATTAACAGCGGAAGTAATATGCTTTGTTTCGTGTAATTTGTCGACAGAGGAAAGATGGCAAACAGCGAGGCCTTATCGATCATATTCACAGTTCTGTACGCCATAACAATTGTTGCATCAGTGGCAGGGAACACACTCCTAATCTACATCGTTTGGAAGAAACCCGAGGTAAGATCACTAGCTAGCTTTATGTTCGTCAACATGGCCGTGGCTGATTTACTGGTGTCTTTGGCCGCCATGCCTTGGTCCATTGCTTTCTTCTATACCGAGGGAAAGTGGCCAGTTGATGGGCTTCTTGGAGATATCTCATGCAGAGGCTCTCCTTACGCAACATACGTCACCGTCATGGCGTCCATCCTCTGTCTGATGTTTATGGCAATTGATCGATACTATGCGTGTGTTTGGCCTTTTAATCGCCACAATGCCTGGTTCAGAAAAGCAAAGTTCGTTGCTCCCCTCGTTTGGATAACTTCAATGCTTTTGATGTCCTTTGTAACAGTCATATTTGTTTATCGGGATGGTCTCTGTGCAATTGACTTTGCTATATTTGGATTGCACCATAAGGAAACGCTAACTCGTGCCTTCTTCTGCTATGTGTTCTTCATCGGCTACATGCTTCCGCTGGTTGTCATTACCGTCTTGTACGCTAAGGTGGCAAACAAAATATGGTTTCATAAAGTACCTGGCAATCAACTGATTCAAAACCAACAACGGCAGCAAATCGCAAAGAGAAACGTGGTCCGAATGCTCATCATCATC